>JACXGK010002387.1:0-12332 GCA_016801125.1 Novumbra hubbsi | reverse complement strand
CTGACCACTGTTGATAGGTACTGACCACTGTTTATAGGTACTGACCACTGTTGATAGGTGCTGACCACTGGTGATAGGTAATGACCACTGTTGATAGGTGCTGACCACTGTTAATAGGTGCTGACCACTGTTAATAGGTACTGACCACTGTTGATAGGTACTGACCACTGCAGACCTGGAACACCCCACATGAGCTGCAGTGTGGGAGATCCTCTGACCCAGCCGTTGAGACGTCCCAATTCGCCCCTTTGTCAAAGTCGCTCAGATCTTTACACTTTACCATTTTTCATGCTTCTATCAACTCTGAGGACACAATGTTCCCTTGCTGCCTGATATATCCCACCCACTGACAGGTGCCATGAGGATGTGATTATCAGTGTTATTCACGTCACCTGTCAATGGTCATAATGTTAAGGCTGATGTATACCATAAGAGTACATATAAATTACAAACAAATCCGTCTTTACAAAATTATCAAATTATATAAATAGTAAATAACCGTTTATACTGGGCGTGAAATATACACTGTTAATAATAAACTGATCAAAAATCATCACAGATCTCCAAATATATTCATAGACATTGAGTTGAGGTAAACGGTCTCTGTCGAGCATCAGTCTTATTGAGTCATGGTCATCCTCCTCACCATTATGATGTATAGAAAACAGACTGCTGGATATACAGACTGCTGGATATACAGACTGCTGGATATACAGACTGCTGGATATACAGACTGTATGTTTATACATGCTTTGTACGAAGCATCACATTGCTGTAGTCGTAAAGGGTTGTGGACCCCTGATATAATATCCATGTAATCCACATACCAAAGGGAATACAATGTAATACAGTGTCAATCAACTGATTGTAATCAACGGATTGAATCACTTTCTGCTGAAGAGAAAAGCAATAATTCAAATGAGGTTTCATGTAAACGAAGTGTTGTGATGAAGGCCCTGGAGGAAAACAAAATTTGGAATCACTTGCCTATTGCAGAATTTCAGTTGCAACCTTATATTTCTGAGAAAGCCATATGGTCTTGTGCTATGAGACAGCTACTGACTCCCAATCTAAAATATACATATATACAGTATATGCAAACCAGCAGTGCCTAAATAATATGGAGAATGGGGAATACGTGAATGTGCAAACATCGTGATAAAGCCATATGGCTGTGTACCAAAAGTTGTTCAACATAGCGGACTGGGAATCATTTCAGACAAAGGCTAACTCTATTCATCATAACTATAACTGCGTATACTTACTGACTGTAAACTGAACATATGTCTCTAAATGTCAACTCAATTGGAGTAACGTTTAAAAACGAAGCACTGTTCAGCCTGGCTCCGTGATGCGTCAGCTGACGTCGGGATGGCTAATGCCAGATTCTTAAGATTCCCTTATCTAATATGGTGGTCTAGGATACTCTGTCAGTCTGCTGCTCTGATGTTCATCTTAGCATGTGTATGCTTCACCCAATCACCACCCCATCCTCCAGCTATTTGGTTCTGCTTCCAATCCTAGCAGGGTTGGGCAGAGTACCTGGCTTGTTGCCATAGGTTTTGGTATTATATTATTTCAATGCAGTTTTCTAATACGCGGTTAAACTATTACGTGGTGTTCTCTCTCTGAAATAGTTTCTTATTTTTAAACATGATGCCGCACATCAATTAAAAAAAGTTTTCCTCATCAAAACCGTAGAACTGTATATAAGGCCTTATTTACTGAAGACAATTTTAGAATTACTAGTCAATGGCTAACTAGATTATTGTGATATTGCATATTTAGTAGATGTCTTAGATTGCTTGCTTGTTAGTTGTACCTTACAGGCTAAACGGCTTGATGAATAGTTAATGTTGTAATTCAATGACTGAATGGTAAATCATTGTCAAACTAAGGCATTTACATTTTTTCCAACATCATCCTTTCTGATAATCGGTTTGACATGGCTCATCCTTTCTGATAACTGGTTTGACATGGCTCATCCTATCTGAAAACTAGTTTGGCATGGTTCATCCTTTTTGATAACAGAGGCGCCAATAAAGATTAACCAATGAAGCAGAAATTCTCACCCACTTGAATATGTTACACTGAAATGTTGAATGCTTTTAATGGCAATGCTAATTCTAAAAAGACCATAGGCACTTAGAGGCCTATGTACTTCTCTATGGTCTGTTTAGTTTACTCAATGCTTTGCAAAGGACCCTCATTTTTAACCCAGTAGATTTGGTCATATTTTCATAAGCCCCATAAATAAAGTCATGAAATAATCACATTTCATGACAGTTTTTGTGACCAAGAAGCATATGCTCCAATGATTCCATCATAGAAAAATATGAATAAATATTGGAAACTTGTACTGCCATGACATACATGTTCTTTACAAGTGTATGTAAACTTTTGACCACAACTGTATCATCTAGTTCAAAGGCACTTACACAAAATTAGTCAAAGAAAAAGGCTTGCCTCGCAGAAGGCGAATGATTGGAAGGCTTGCCTCGCAGAAGGCGAATGATTGGAAGGCTTGCCTCACAGAAGGCGAATGATTGGAAGGCTTGCCTCACAGAAGGCGAATGATTGGAAGGCTTGCCTCACAGAAGGCTAATGATTGGAAGGCTTGCCTCACAGAAGGCTAATGATTGCAAGGCTTGCCTCACAGAAGGCTAATGATTGGAAGGCTTGCCTCACAGAAGGCTAATGATTGCAAGGCTTGCCTCACAGAAGGCTAATGATTGGAAGGCTTGCCTCACAGAAGGCTAATGATTGCAAGGCTTGCCTCACAGAAGGCTAATGATTGCAAGGCTTGCCTCGCAGAAGACCATTGGCTGGAACGTAGCGGCACTGGACTGCCTGTGTAGCTAAACAACTCTTAAAGGGTCTCATTAGCTTACACAAAATGTTTATTGGGAACAAATTGTTCGATTTTTTACTGAAAATATCATACCTAGTGCATCTTTAGTTTCTTGCCACAGACTATTTAAGAAAAGGGGGTGTGGTATATTTCCAATACACCATGGTGAAGAGCTGTTTCCTTGTGCTGCCTGGATATTCCTTGTGCTGTGGTATATTAGCAACATCCTTCAAAAACCATTGAAATGCTTTATTGATATTATTAACGAGTTACCAATTAAATTCTAACACTTCAAGGGGATGTAATGGTATACTCGTGGTATACAGTCTGTACCACAACTTTCAGCCAAACAGCAATCGGGATTGAAACAAGCTGGTTTAACAAGCCCTGTGTGCGTCTAATGTTATCACATTCATATGCTATCCCGCATGTCGTTTCTTTCACTTGAGACCCTGCACAACAGAATTGGTAGAAAGACCAAAGCTTTGCCTAACCAAGTATTGAAGCAAGATGAATCAGGTCGCTTGGTGTCCACATAGAATTCTAAATGTTACTGTTTCTGGACACAATCAGTATCTATTAATTCCACACGCAACATCCATACAGAGCATTCGGGTGGCTCTGGATGAGAGCATGTGTGTATTTCACGGGCCAGTTGACATGAACCCACTGCTATACATCGGTGCGCGGTGAATAAGCATCATGTCAGTAGGCCTGATGGGGCCTGCTGATCCGTGACAGCACTGTGACCCAGATGTCTGTGACCACAAGCTGCAGAGGCATGACGTTAGGATCGAAGGAAATGTAGGCCTTTAAGCGTGTCAAGTACCCACACCGGGTTCACCTACTGAGGTGCGCATACTGTAGATTAAGGACACCATGGGTGAAACACACATTTGAGCTTGGATTAAGTAAGGGATGCCTGAAGGAAAAGAAGACAGTCCAGTGAGCGAACGAGAGCTGAGGAAAAAGAGAGAGTGGAGAAACACGGTGAGATAGATGGGTGACTTACCAGGCCCTCTAACGGCAGCCTTTATATTTGGGTTGATGCCCTCTGAACAGGGAAATACCTGCAGGCAAGAGGAGCAGGAGAGCATGATATTGTGGATCTTAACCTTTCGGGTCATTAACCTAATACCCTCCTGGCAGCTCTGCGGTGCACTTTTACTTTCTCTCAGGCTGTGAAGTAAAAAGGCCTGCGTGGTAACCTGCTCTATAAAAGCTTAGCAAATGAGTTATGTTTGCTTGTTCTATAAAGAAAACAATGAAATAAGTTGTTTGCCTGCTCTATAAAACACTATAAAAGGAGTTCTGTTTGCTTGCTCCTGAAACACTGCAACATGTTGTATTTGCTTGCTCATTCAGACCCCCCCCCTGCTTATACATGACCCTGTTGAGTTCCTCTTATCTCCATAGCTCAGTAACAGTAATACAGAGTGTAAATCAAATGGCTGTGTAGAGACTCTAGTAATTGTATTGAGAACAGGCAGGCACCTCACAGAGAAAAGGAATGGGATCAGGTGGGCTATCAGGAAGGCAGGTGGCTAGAGGTAATGAGTGTTAAGACAGTAACCGAATGGTTGTTGGATCAGATCCCTTAGCCAACATTACGAGAAATCTGTGGAAAAGCCTTTTAACAAAGCAAATAACGCTAATGTCTCCTGTGTACCCATCAATAATAGGTGATGTGGGCTGTGATTCCATTCTTAATGGGTGGTGTGATGAAAAACACAGACATTAACAATATACTAAGCTAATAAACCTGAAGAATATATTTAAAATGTATTATGTATTCAGTAACAGAGTGGATTATACTGTATCACACAACACAGCAGCATGCGGGGAAGGGTCTAACCCAAATTGATTTTACTCTCTTCATCTCAGTTCCGTTTCCTACCGCAGGGTTCTCTGCTATCGTGTTCGTTCTTCCCAGTTTAGAGATGACCTGTGGCCAACTATGTTTTTGGAGGAGTGGAGACTGGGAGGGGATACCTGGGAAGAATATGATGCCAATTGTAGGTCTCTATCACATAGCGTAAAAAGCTAAAGGCTAAACAACATTCTGGGCAAAGGATCACAGAAGGGGTCGATATTCCCACATGCATTTTATTTATGACCTACGATTCAGTGCATTTACCTGATTTCCTACTAAGTTTATGAGTTAAAACCGACTAGAAAAGCCACATTTATGGGTAATTTAAAAGGTGATTCTAATAACAATGTGATGTAATTCCTTTTCTGATGGTACTGCCAGCTAGGTCTCTGTTGACAAGTACAACACGGCTTGAAACACTACACATCATCCTGGATCCAGTGGTATATCAATATATCAGTCCTGATCACTTGCAAAAAATCTACGGTCCCCACAGGGCTCTACGGTCCCCACGGGGCTCTACGGTCCCCACGGGGCTCTACGGTCCCCTTGGGGCTCTACGGTCCCCACGGGGCTCTACGGTCCCCACGGGGCTCTGCGGTCCCCACGGGGCTCTACGGTCCCCACGGGGCTCTACGGTCCCCTGGGGCTCTATGGTCCTCTGGAGCTCTACAGTAAGGTTCAGTAGGTTAACCTCTCTGTAGATGAGCACTTTGTTATGGATGATTGGATAATTGATTTAGTTTAGGTGGGTGTGGATTTTAACTGCTGTTTTTTGGGGTTTGATAATTAGTTGTGTTATGATTTATTTGTTATGTTTGCTTTGTTGTGTTTACAAAAGCGTTTCGAATATATATATTGTAATTCATGTTTTAGTGCTTATTTATATTTATGTGTCTCTTCTTGATTTTTTTCTCTTTCCTTGTGTTTTATTATTGGAAAGTTCTCTGAAATTCTTTCTCAGATTTCTACACTCCTCATCAAGCCATTTCTCATAGTCAGTTTTATAAGGATTCTGATCAGATTGTTGCAGGTTAGCTAATAGGTTCAATATACTATTAAGTCTTTCTATTGCTAGTTTTATGCCTTTACAATGGCAATGACACATATTCTTAGGACATTATTGGAGGATCTTTGTCTGTCTGATCTCTTTCTTCTGTTTCTTGTCTCTCTCTTACTCTCTGTGTTCATTCCAATGGGAAATGCATACTAATCTACTTAGTAATACGCTGTTTGTGTGTGCATACATATGTGTAATGGAGTTCATTAGGATGTGTACTTAAATAAATTAGTCCTATCAAAACAGTTCTCTCTGCTTCACAGTTTTCTCTACACTCAACATACAAAATGACGCACATCATACCAACACAACCCCCCTCCACCCCTTCTTGTAGTGTATTTCATACAGTAGTACACACACCGATGGCTCATCCCAGACACAGATTGCTGGCAGTCAGAGCTTAGTCTTTGTATCCTATCACCATAACAACCGCTTCTCAAATAATCTGAAAAAAAGCTAGAGAATTTCTCCTCAGTACAGCTGAGGATGGTGAGAGGGGCAGTCGACAGTCTTTCTCACTGCCAGAATGTATGTGTATGAGTGTGTGTGGTGTGTGTGTGTGAGAGAGAGAGAGCTAGCGGGAGCTTGGTAGAGGCGAGTGTAGAAGAGATGAAAGAGGGAGAAAATAGATGTGAAGTTGTGGAGTAGGAGAGAGGGTTTTTGGAAGGAGGACTGTATTTGACTCCTCACATGGTGAGTGGCACATGGCTTTTCTGTGATCTTCTGTTAATCAGTTACACTTGCCACAGACTAGTGTTTGTGTAAATCTGTGCAAGCATGCGTATGACTGTTAAATATATTTTTGCCACTGTACCTTTTACTGCATGTGTGTAGTGTGTGTGTGTGTTTCAGTGCATTGAACGATTATGTAACAGGTGAGGCAGAGAAACCTTAAAAGGATAGAATAGTAATGATATCTCGCGCTTATCTAATGGGTTACTGAGGGAATATCTGAACACAACTCTCTACCACTGATCTAGCACAGATGTTTAATACCATCTCTTTATCTCACCATGAACCTGTGGTACAGTCATAAGTCTATGGTACAGTCTATACAAATACAGTCTTGAATATTTCAGATGCAATATCAATATTGTATCACCTTGTCTCCCATTCCTCTATGATGTTAGCAGGTGGTGAAATTAAAGCTAGATCTACGGTGGAATCATTAGTTATCAGAAAGCTAGAGTTGGCAAATGAAATGTATCAGTTAACTCAATGTATGGAAATAAATTGTCTCAGAAGATGCAGGAATTAAACTGATATCAGTGTAATATCAAGGAGTAACTGAATTGCTAAGAAATATGCTCTTGCATTTGATCTCAAAGCGATTGCGCATTGTATCTTTTAAATTATACTGTATTGTTGTTGTCTTTGCAAAACAACTTGGTTAAGTAGTACTGGTTCAAATTCCTTGTTAAACAATTGTTCCATTAATGGTTTTATTTCATAATATCTGTTATGACGTCCCCCAAGTAAAACAACAAACAACTAGAGATATCATCCTAGTTTCATCAACAGAAAATTGCAACGTAAACCACCAACAAGTCACTTTAAAATCCCTGATTGCCGGCAATCGTTCCAATCCCTTTTTCCTGGCATTGTTGTACATGCTTGTGGCAAGACACTGATCATGTCTTTGTACGTGTACATGCTTGTGGCAAGACACTGATCATGTCTTTGTACGTGTACATGCTTGTGGCAAGACGCTGATCATGTCTTTGTACCTGTACATGCTTGTGGCAGGACACTGATCATGTCTTTGTACATGTACATGCTTGTGGCAGGACACTGATCATGTCTTTGTACATGTACATGCTTGTGGCAAGACACTGATCATGTCTTTGTACATGTACATGCTTGTGGCAAGACACTGATCATGTCTTTGTACATGTACATGCTTGTGGCAGGACACTGATCATGTCTTTGTACATGTACATGCTTGTGGCAGGACACTGATCATGTCTTTGTACATGTACATGCTTGTGGCAAGACACTGATCATGTCTTTGCTGTGGCAGGTAGGCTTAAAAGACAAACAGCATTGGCTCGGCTGGTCCCAACATTTCATGAAATTTAATATTAGTTTGAAGCGCCAAGTAATCTTCCGTTAGCGGTGTGAAATTCTGCAGTAACAGATAATCAGCCGTCCCTGGGTCCTCACGGCAATGCCCTCTTGGCAGGTAACTAGTTGGTTAACTGTTAACAATTTAGGAAGTGGTCTAACAAGCTTCACTGCTTGCTGGCTTGTTGTCTGTTAAGTCCAACTTAAACATCCATGATGGTTAGGATCATCTAAGTTGGACCGTCTGATCCTTTGAGGCTTTAAATATCTACTTGCTGCACAGTCATGGAAAACATTCAAAGCAATACTTTGTCATTTTTAAAAGGCAAAACACCTCATAGATTACAATAAGTGACTCTGAAAAAGGGTGTATGCAAAATGAATGGAAAACTGAGAAAAAATAGCACCCTAGCATTGGTCAACTTATCTCTCCATAACCAACAGCTGAACAAATCCCATTCTACTATTATTTATCTTTTTTTTTATATTCCTATATATATATATATATATATATATATGAGTGTGTAGAATGTATTAGGTTGACATATGAGTGGAATTTCTTCAGTCAGAACAATAAAAAAAGAATGAATTGCTTAATGGTTTAAAACTGTTGGACCAAAACAATCCTTTAATTACATGCACAGTGTTGGAGCTAGTTTTTTACATGATGAAGACTGCTTGGGGAATTTGTCTGAAAGAAATGTGCTCAGAACTGTCTTTTGTTTTGGGTGAAATTTGTAAGATTCTTTAATCCACCTCAAGTAAGGTAGACATGGAATATTGCCTGGAACCTGATGGTGGCTAACGCTCTACTGTCGCTACTCAAATCTTCCACTTGGATTGATATCAAACCCACACATACACATGACAGTATACTCCAGCTTTCATCTCACCTGCATTATTGAACAGCTCTATCCACTTGTGTTACATCACCCAATCACAGTGCTCTATCCACTTGAGTGTTACATCACCCAATCGCAGAGCACTATCCACTTGAGTGTTACATCACCCAATCGCAGAGCTCTATCCACTTGAGTGTTACATCAGCCAATGGCTTCAGCTTTTTCGCTGTCGTTGTGTCTTTTTTCTCTCCTTTTCGCTTCCTGTCTTTATCTCTTCCTCCTGCCCCCTCTATTTATGTCTCCATCTTGCTCAAAATCTCCACTTCTCCCACTACTTTTGTATTACATGAGATCAATGTGCATGGTACTTGTTGAATGACATGGTCTGTCTCTGTCTCCAGGCGAACCTGAAGAAGTTCATGGAGTATGTTCAACAAAGAAACATTGAGAAGGTGTCAAAATTTCTGGAGAAAGGTTTGGACCCCAACTTCCATGACCCAGAATCCGGAGGTGAGGACTGTGTTCATTCTCTAGCATTCATAAATAATGGAATCAGTGACACTTGTCGAGAAATAATTCAGACCTCTTCAATTTCTTCAAATTTTGCTGTGCTATTGATTTAATATATAATTGATTGAATATGTTTTTGTCCCGTGAATCTACATGATACACCAAATTGAAATACATGAAAACCTCAAGTATCTTATGTACATAATAAGTACATAGTAAATATTCAGACTCTTTTTCTTTACACTCCAAATTGAGCTCAGATGCTTCTTGAGACCTTCGATCATTCTTCAGGGCTTAGTGCATTCTAAACGTATACTGGACTCCACCTGTAATCAAATTCAATTGATTGGAGATGATTTAAAAATGCAACTGTCTATCTAAGGTCCCACACTTCACAAGTGCATATTAGAAAGAAAAACAAGCCACGATGTGCAAGGAAATGCTCATATAAAAAAATTCTATAGCATTGAAAGTTTGCAGGACTCCATTATTGAAAAATTTGAGAATGTGGATCTTCCGAGACTCTTCCTAGAGCAGGCATCCCAGCCAAACTAGATAAGTAAGAAGGCAAGAAGGTCATGGATCAGGGAGGTGACCAACAACCCAATGGCCCCTCTTACTGGGTTTAGAGTTTCTCTGCAGAGATGGGGGGAACCTGCCAGAAAGTCAATCATCTGCAAAACTTTGTCCATCAGGACTTCATTATAAGAAACCACTTCTGAGTAAAAGATACAACACCTGAAAGACTCTAATCTCTGACACAAATGTCAAGTGTCCTGATGGCATCATAGATAAATAACAGAAAACACCACCACAAAACATGAATAAAAACATGCCCATTGATTAGATAAACCACTTCCCTTCAGATGCCACTGATTATTGGTGAACATACATTGGCTTGCCGGGTCAGAGCATTGTTTTCTGCACAGCGTAAGGGGTTAAACAATGATCTACAAGTACACTTCATGAAAGTATCCCCACAGCGGTAGTCCAATCAGGGAATTCCTCCCTACTGAGGTTACTGTTCTACAGATTGCACTTCCTGATGAACCAGATAATCGTGGCTATTATTACAAATAGATAGATACGGATGATGACAAATGGAGTTGAGGAAGTGGACGACAGACGGACAGACAGACAGACGGAACGACAGACAGAGGAAGATCACAAGCTGTGTTGTGATTGTTCTGGCTGGCTGCTCAATCGGTGATTTCTGTCTAGTCCTCTGCCCCATCCCAATGCATGCTGGGCAAAGATGGATTATTCTTCATGGTAATCTCCTCATGTTTATGCAATTGTTTGTGCAGCCATTAATTGACTCTCCAATGGAATGTACCCAGAAAAAGCAAGAGGAAGCTAATAAAATTAGAATTTGTTACTTTTGTTTCAAAATTGTACTTGACATTGTGGACATTTTATTAATATACTAAACTCAAAGTTCATCCTAGGAGCTTTCTTTGGTGATGTTTGGCTTCTTAGTGTTTTATTTTGTCATGAAACAAACTCACATGCTACCTCACTCGCTAAATTGTTTTGCTGCTGTGTAACTGCAACACTCTTATCAGTCTTTGCCTAGTTGTGGTAAGCACCAACTCCATCATGTTTATCACACGAATCAATGACAAGGCCCTCAAAGGCACAATATTTGTCTTCTTAAATAAATCACTTGAAAGGAATTAGAGGGGATTCATCTGGAACTTAAACAAGTCTTTTGTTTTTTTTCTTTATTATTCTAATCAGAGGCATTTAAAGGGTTTAGGTCATATTAATCAAATGCTTTGATTAATTTGTACACAGACAATTAACTACTTAAGCAGATAATGGGGGTTCAATACAGTTTGTATGTGTTTTATTCGTTTAATCCTTATATTAACAGTTAATTTCACCAGTGACACATTTTCTAAAACAGCATTGATCTGAGGAACTAAATTCATGTGATTCACAGACAACAGACAGGGAAGTGTATACTTACATGCCCTTCTCAAATGTAGTTAAAAAGTTAAAGAAAGATATGTAAAAGAATAAAAAGTAACCAATTAGAGGTAGTCAATAAACTGGATATGTATAGGGAGTCAATAACATGGCTTTATAGAGGGAGTCAATACCATGGCTATATAGAGGGAGTAAATAAAATGGCTTTATAGAGGGAGTCCATAATATGGCTTAATAGAAGGAGCCTATAAAATTTACATTTAGAGGGAATCAATAACATGGCTTTATAGATGGATTCAATAACATGGCTTTATAGAGGGAGTCAATAACATGGCTTTATAGAGGGAGTCCATAACATGTCTTTACAGAGGGCGAGTGAAGGGGATAATTGAGCCTTTTGGAAGCTGCGCTTGATAAGCTATACATTATATAGGTCCAGGTTTGTCATTTCTGCCTGAATACCAGGGTTAACAGCAGCTCTTCTGAAGTGGTAATCTATTAGTTGAAATGATATCGGAGCTTCAGGATAGGTTTGAGGTTGAACTTATTTGAAGGAGGCAAGTACCAAGAACAGATTTCAGCTACGCTCTGTAGAAGGTATGATAAGGAGAGAATTCACTATGGTTATCACTTCAGATATGAGAGGAAAATCATGACCCACGCTAAACTAATCTGAGGTCATCCAAGGGATGGGAAGATCAATACTGTCAGTGTACTGGGACCTGGGGTCAGCCCCTGGCCAATGCTTAACTGGTGAATTTCAATCACGTGCTGTCAATTTAAAATCCTGTGATAGCCTACTTGCATGCTCATTGAGAACCGTAAGGCTGTTCTCATGAATATAAAGAAGGGACATTGGCTTTATTTTCTCAATCCTGAGTAACAGGGAATTTGTTAATGGAGTGGGAGTGGGTGGGTTTAGCAACAGACACAAAATCACATTGAAGGGACAGCAAGCAGCCGCTAGCTACGTACCGAGTGTATAGACAATAAATCCATGCTACGTACCGAGTGTATAGACAATAAACCCATGCTACGTACCGAGTGTATAGACAATAAACCCATGCTACGTACCGAGTGTATAGACAATAAACCCATGCTACGTACCGAGTGTATAGACAATAAACCCATGCTACGTACCGAGTGTATAGACAATAAACCCATGCTACGTACTGAGTGTATAGACAATAAACCCATGCT
>JACXGK010002386.1:14512-55338 GCA_016801125.1 Novumbra hubbsi | reverse complement strand
TGAGCTGGGACTCTGATATAGCATAGTAAGCTTGGACTCTGATATAGCCTGGTGAGCTGGGACTCTGATATAGTGTAGTGAGCTGGGACTCTGATATTGCCTGGTGAGCTGGGACTCTGATATTGCCTGGTGAGCTGGGACTCTGATATAGCATAATAAGCTGGGACTCTGATATAGCCTGGTGAGCTGGGACTCTGATATAGCTTGGTGAGCTGGGATTTTGATAGTATAGTAAGCTGGGACTCTCATATAGTGTAGTAAGCTATGTTTCTGATATAGCCTGGTGAGCTGGGACTCTGATATAGCGTAGTGAGCTGGGACTCTGATATTGCCTGGTGAGCTGGGACTCTGATATAGCATAGTAAGCTGGGACTCTGATATAGCCTGGTGAGCTGGGACTCTGATATAGCTTGGTGAGCTGGGACTTTGATATAGTGTAGTAAGCTGGGACTCTGATATAGCCTGGTGAGCTGGGTCTCTGATATAGCTTGGTGAGCTGGGACTCTCATATAGTGTAGTAAGCTATGACTCTGATATAGCCTGGTGAGCTGGGACTCTGATATAGCATGGTGAGCTGAGACATATGTAATATAGCATTGTGAGCTGGGACTCTGATATAGCATGGTGAGCTGAGACATATGTAATATAGCATTGTGTGCTGGGACTCTGATATAGCATGGTGAGACATGATGAGGACACTGATGAACACCTGATGAGCTGAGATTCATACAGAATGGTGAGCTGGGATGATGTAGTACGGTCTCCTGATATAGGCTGAGATATAGCATGGCTGGGTGGTGTGAGGATCAGTATGATTTTCTAAATCCATGACTGCAGCAAAATCAACCATCAGGCAGCATACTGTGGCTGTGTGTGTGTTTGTGTGTGCGCATTGTGCTTTGCTTGTATATATGCATGCATGTATCCACACCGTGTAAGGTCTGTGGCCTTGAAGGCTTGCTGAGTGGATAATAGGGAATCATTATGAACCGTGTTCGGCCTCCGAACCTCCCAACCTCAACTCTACTGCAGTACAGCTCACACATATACCCAGCTCCAGTTTATAGGCCGGGATGATACTTCGTGATGCAACATAACACACGTCTGGCAGGTTCCGTAACCCTCCATCCTTCCCATCAGCTGAACTGTCGGTTCTGGGACCACACTCCTGCTGTACTCCCAAAGATCAAGGGTCAGCCTGATGAGCTCCTGACTCGCAGGGAAAGCTATAAACAACGGGACAGTGATTTGGGGCAGAACTCTGGTCCACATTAGTCTGTCATTACTTCAATGTGTCCTGGCTGCCAGGGGGAGGCTGGTGGGACAGTGGATAGGGGGGGGGGAGACTGGGGGCACCAGACACCCCTCGCCTCAGGGCCATGAGCCTCTCAGTCCCTCCACAACACAAACCATACAGGGGTATAAGAAAGGAGAGATAGAAAGAGAGAGAGAAAACACAGGGAAAACTGAAAAGACAAGAGTGATACTTGACAAAGAATAGACGGAGAGAGAGTGGCAGTGAGGGGAGAGAGGGGAGAGGGAAGGAGGGAGTACTTACTATATTGCTGAAGGTGTGCCAACACGCGGGTTTACGGAGGTACAGCAATAATGAAATAGCTGAAAGGGTTTATTGTTGTGGTTGTCAGCGGACAGGGTCCAAAGTAGCACAAGATTTTGATTGTATTTGTGTACATTTCTGTGTGTGCGTGGATATGTGCTTGCCTGTGTGTGTGTGTGTAAGTTTGTATTGGCGTGTGCCATAGGTTTGTCCATTTGACAATGTGTGCTGTACAGTATTGAGCCACATGTACACAAACATACACAATCCGTAATTCACCGCGTTAATGAGAAGTAGCGCTGCCAACTGATCTGGACAGCGGAGGCACGGGGAGGAATGAAAAGACAAGATGCCATCACAGCCTCAGCTGGACCTGCTCCACAGGGGAGGGGTTGGGACTGAGCGGTGGCACCGGGCCACTCGGCACGTCTTCCCAGACGCCTCCAGCCCTGCCAGCCCTGCCCCCCCCCCACCCCATAAAGGTGACCTGGCGCGGATGTTACGTGGGCCTGGGACGGCATCCAGCGGCTCATTACTAAAGCTGTCGTTTACAGGAGTGGACATGGAGCCATTATCCTCCCGGTCTAAAATGCCATCCAGGTGCTTGGAGGGGGAGGGAGGAGGAGAATTGCACAGCCCAGCCGGCTTCGTCACGAGTGCTTCTGCTCTCGGTTATTTTTAGGCTGCCGTTCCTCTGTGAGGTGCCGTCCCGTCGGAGCTGAACGTTCAAGCGGTAGACGTCGAACGGGAGGGAACGCCGCACTACGCCGCCCGAGACCCGAAGCGACAACGTCCCAAGCTCTTGCGCCGTCCGGTAACGCAGACCCCGGGACGACAGGATGATGACGATGATGATGATGGGGATGACGGCGACCTGCTGCTCCCTGCTCCTCCTGGGGCTGATGGCCTCCCACGTCTCATCCAGTGGAATCCCCAAGGCCGGCGTCTCCTCCCCGCCCACAACTTCCTCGCACACCACCTCCTCTGCCTCCTCCTCCCCTCGCATGAAGCTTTCCTACAAAGGTAAGGTCTGCCCGGTTAAATGCAGCTGTGTGTTGATGTCTGCCACGATGTTTGGAGTTTGTATGTGTGTGTGTGTACATCTGATCCTGTCTGGCAGGCAGAATCAGATGAAGTGAGCAGCAGCCATAACTTTGAGGAGTATCCTCCTGTGCACTCCCTTCCCATGCTGTGCTCCATTAAATACAGTGTTACTATTACTCTGCACAGCAGCCAGCAGCGCTAGTCTGTTGGCCGGTGCTCAGGGTTGAAACAGTGCTGGGTTCCGTCCGATACTCGTGTCAACGAAAGCACCAATTAGAACAAAGCCGTACAATCTAAGCCCTTTTCCATCCAGCTCAGAAGCCCCGAGTGAGAGGGAGTAGCTGTAAGACTATCTAGGAAGTAGCTACTGTATCAGTAGCCCCAGTTCTACGTAGTGAGACGGGTCCTGTTAGGTGCATCTGCCAAGAAACCATGGGATATCCCTGTCTCCACGGTTACAGTGGAACACTCATGTTCCCCAGTGAGAGAGAGCAGGGAGACGAGATGACAGGAAAGGATGGGGCGGAAAGAGGAATCTTCATTCTTCTAAATCTCTTCTAAGTCTCTTTCAGCCCTGCTGAGATGGGTGATTCTAAAGTTATTACAGAGACCATTCTGACTAGTAAAACCACACCCTGGGCTGACCTTGGCAGGGGAGCTAAACAATCACTTCTAATTGTATAGAGTTGGCCTTGTGAAATAACTGTTTAATGATCACATTGGGTATCAGTTATCAACATCGCTCTAGGAAATGTACGTGTTTGTCCTTATGAAACACACATACATTTCATGGCCTTTTGGAGTTGTAAATGTTACAGTTGTGATGTGTTAGTTTGTGTTTAAACAGTGTTGTGTGTTGTGTTTACTGTTGTGACGTTTGACCTTGTGTTTTAGCAGTGTTGTGTGTTGTGTTTACTGTTGTGGCGATTTACCTTGTGTTTCAGCAGTGTTTTGTGTTGTGTTTACTTTTGCGACATTTGACCTTGTGTTTTAGCAGTTTTGTGTGTTGTGTTTCAGAACTGCAGCAGTTTCATGGCGTTCGGCGGTATGAGCTGGATCGGTCGTGCTGTTTCAGCGCCCTGCTATTGGACGAGGAAAGGGGGCGGCTTTTTGTAGGCTCACGCAACTTCCTGTTGTCACTCAGTCTGGACAACATTGCGAAGCAGGAGCACAAGGTCAGTCAACAGGGATTTGGGATTCACAAAATCTCAGACAATCTGTCAACACTCCTCTCGCGCACACATACACCCTGACACAGCGCTGAGAAAGACTGATGCCTGATGTTTCCCATTAGCTGACAGGTATTTTGACTGGTTATTTTCCTAGCGGTTTGCTATAATGATGTTGGATAAGGTACTGGACAAATAGATCTACACTTGACCAAATGAGTGTGATCAAACAATACACACAACCCATGTGCTAACATACAGCTCTAGAAAACATTGAGACCACTGCATCTTATTCTTTCCAAACAGGAACAGAAGGGTTCAATTTAAGAGCCCCCTGCAAAGTGAACCCTTCTTTTCCTCACTCAAAAAGTGGTCTCTTATTTTTTTCCCAGAGCTGTATGAAATGCTTCTCATACGGTACCCTATAACCTAACACATACCCTTTAACCTTAGTCTTACCTTTTAACATGCTTCTTTCCTTCTTTCTACACAAAATGTGAGATTGTTTGGGTCTGTGGTTTGACTTCGCTGTGATGTGATTTACAACGTGTTTCCACCCTGTGACATGCGGCTTCCCTCTTGTCGTTAAAGCTGTTTTGGCTGGTGGTCACAACTCTATTTTACAACGCTACTTGTGGATTCTCAGCTCCACCGTGGCATTGGAGAAAAGGTTGCCTCCCTTCCCCTCAAATGTCCCTGTGAATGGCAGGCAGGCCTTTCCCTGCGTCTGGGACATGCTGTACTCTACCTCCATCATGCTGCCTACGCTGAAGTTGACCTCTGACCTGTGTTTCAGATCTACTGGCCGGCCCCGGTTGATTGGAGGGAGGAGTGCAACTGGGCAGGAAAGGACATCAACGTGAGTAACTGCTTTTATTAAAAACATCCTTTATTATGGTTTTCTTTCCAGTCCTGTTAATTAAAAACCTCGTCTGACAGATGGAGACATTTAATCATTTCCTGTGGCTTTGCTGAAGTAGGATTTCTGTAAACACTTAACACAACATAACGTTCACTCACCTGGAGCTGCGGCCTGTCCTGATGCCTGCGCTCAATCACTTCACAAGAAGAGTAAACCTCTGCAGTATGCTGTGTGCTAGTAATGTCCAGGGTTAGTTGACTGGGCTGTTTGTGTTGGATGGTCTGTGTGTGTGATATTGTTGGGTCCACTGTCAGGACAGGTCCCTGGGAGCTGGGCGCTCCTTCCTCTGGCTCCCTGGGCAGGGTGGGTTCTCAGGCTACTCAGACCACCCAACTGTCCACTTCCCACACTCATCGATCTCCCTTAGTCAAAGTTAACTGTGTGTCAGTGTTATTGTGTGAATTCACATAGATGTTCTTGGGGGTGGGAACGTAACGACATATGGAATCTGTGTGTGTGTTTGTGTGCGTGCGTGTGTGTAACAAAAAACCCTCATCAGTATGATTACACAGCTGTAACAGACAGACAATGGGCCTGATTCATACCGCACAACTGGCTTCTGTTTTACCTATAGTGTGTGTGTGTTAGTGTGTGTGTGTGTTAGTGTGTGTGTTAGTGTGTTAGTGTGTGTGTGTTAGTGTATGAGTAAGAGAGCAGAGGTGAGGAAAACAGAGAAAAGGTGAAGAAGGGATCCCAGTAAAATAAATAGAAGCAGTTCATTTTATTTATTTCTAAGGTCCTGGTTCTTTATTTGTTGTAGGAAGCAAGGCTACCCAGAGTATAAACTGTGTCTGTGCGCGTGTGTTTGTTTGTGTGTAGTCCTGATATCACCTGAGCTACACACACAGACATAAAGTGACCTCCCCGTTGACCCTGCGGTGTGTGTCTCTGCAGGGAACGGCCTAGAACTGGGCAGGGAGGGGAAAAAGGGTTACTGTGAACTTTGAAACAGCTTTTCCATCGCTCCACGTAGCTCTTTCTCTTTTACTTCTATTCCCTCCTCATTCTCTCCTCAGTGTTCTTTATCCAGCATCCTTGTCAGATCCCAAAGCAAGACACTTGTTTCACGTAACGGCCGGCCCCACGTGGGCCTTTGTCCTCTCCCTCAGTGTCATTTAACAGGGTGATTCCTCTTAGCCCAATGCAGCCTAGTGACCTGCCAGCACTGCTCATTGAATCTCAAAGCAGTACTTTACTCATTTCACGCAGTCAGCAAACGGTGACATTGTACAAAGGAAGTCCCATGCATTTGGACGGCTTCCTACCAGATCGTTTACCCTGCAGTCGTCGTCAAACATTTTGGTTGTGCATGAGTAATACGGAAGTCACAAAGTAGAAAGGACGTCATGTGGCTTGGGTGACAGTTTGAATGGCAACATAAGTAGTCAGCCGGACGGTTCGGGAGTACGCTTTGATTCCGTTTTCCTTCTGCTGTGAAGTGGTTTCCCCTTAGTCAGTGCTCAGCATCCTGCCACGGCCCACCTTGGTAATGAACTTTATTGAAGGAGTTTCCTGGACTGCTTCTCCCTTCTCCTCCTCAAAGAGCTCTATTGTACTGTCAGAGTGTCACTCTTATAACAGCAACCAGCCAAGCATACTGCACTCTGAGTGCACGAGAGCAGGGACAAAGGGACATAGAAGGGGTGGGAAAATGAGAAGGGATATGAAGAAAACCGAGCAAAGTTTCCCGTCCGGCAATGGCTTGGTCGCCACGGGCCTTGTGTCCAATGAGAAGAGAGGACTGTTAAAAGGGGGCACTTTGTAGAATCCTGCCTCTAACGCTTACAAGACGGAACTTAAACAATAACACGACTTGTCTCCGCCTCTTCCCTTACCGAACAAAATCTAAGTAGTATTAGTTGGTCCAGGGTGGTTCAGGGAGTGGAGACAGTACTGTAAGTGTCTGAAATCAACATGAGGTAATAACAACTTGACGCAATGTGATAGATGGACTGGCGAGGACAAGTACAATGAGGAGTAGCTCTGTACACAATTTCGTAGAAACAATTATTAAGGAATATTACCATAAAACATTAACCGTGATGTCTACTGGTCAATAATAATTGTATTGATGCCAAAAGTACAATACAAATGTTACATAGGCGTCTTTTATAAAAGGGGGATTGCGGGCTCCCATGAGCCTGTTGGGGGGGACAGAGGATGACTAATCTACCACTGCGGCAGGGCTAAGCCAGCCAAGGATCTAAACAGCGTGGAGACTACTAGCCTGGCTGGGCCAACCAAAGTGACATAGGATCTGTGGTTCAGTATCTAACATTACAGGCAGGCTTATGGTTCAGTGGAACCCATATGAATCCATCCATGCACACACAGGCCCGTCACGCAATCATACTGCATACTGCGGTTTTCAGTGTGTCGTATTGAGTGAGGTGATCCGGGCTGCTCTTTATGTACCACACATCAGGGTCCAACGGTATCTGTGATGAACTCCCAGATAAACAGCATCAGGGTCCAACAGTATCTGTGATGAACCCCCAGATAAACAGCATCAGGGTCCAACGGTATCTGTGATGAAACCCCAGATAAACAGCATCAGGGTCCAACAGTATCTGTGATGAACCCCCAGATAAACAGCATCAGGGTCCAACAGTATCTGTGATGAACCCCTAGATAAACAGCATCAGGATCCAACGGTATCTGTGATGAACCCCCAGATAAACAGCATCCGGGTCCAACGGTATCTGTGATGAACCCCCAGATAAACAGCATCAGTGTCCAACGGTATGAACCCCAAGATAAACAGCATCAGGGTCCAACGGTATCTGTGATGAACCCCCAGATAAACAGCATCAGGGTCCAACGGTATGAACCCCCAGATAAACAGCATCAGGGTCCAACGGTATCTGTGATGAACCCCCAGATAAACAGCATCAGGGTCCAACGGTATGAACCCCCAGATAAACAGCATCAGGGTCCAACGGTATGAACCCCCAGATAAACAGGGATCACAGAGAGCAGAAATAGAAAGGTGCATGGAGGATGTGGGCAGACTTCCAAGTGTCTACAGGGTGTTGTGTCTCTATTAACCTCTTAGATTTTCCCAGGGGGCCAGAGGGATGAAGGGTTAAATCTGACCCTGTGTGTGCCTCTGTGTGATTTAGCAACCAGTGACCTGCTCAGAGAAGCAGATAAATATAGGGGGGGGGGGCACTGGCAGAGAGAGTGCTGGAGCAAGGGAGCGGGGAGGAAGGAGGGAAAAAAGGAGGTAAGAGAAATAGGTGGAAGCGGTGGAAGGAGAAAAGGCTGGATGACCGAGACCATAACTCCAGCATGGAAGTGGATAACAGACCAGCTGCTGTCTCACCGTTGGGCAGTGGGCTTCTGTTAAGGAACAGTCAGACTGTGTATATATGGGAGGCCAGGCTTCTGTGAGTCCGGAAGGGTAAACACTGGTCATATAAAACTGTATCCGTCACGGCCTGTAGAGGTTAATCATTAACTATGGTCCCTTTGTGCTGTCAAGCCTCCCTGCTCCACGGCCCTGCTCCCCGGCCCTGCTACTCGGACCTGGGCCTGCAGGGTCCGGGTTTCAGCTGAACCCTGTTATTCCTGGGGGTCAAAGGGCTTCAACCTTCTCCTCCCCTTGTCTCTCCTCTCGTCTCCCCTTTGACCTACCCTTTGACCTTTCCTCTCCTCTGGCATCGCTGAGAGGCAATCGGCTATAACACCGCCCACCGATGACCAAGAATGCAATGTAATTCACGCCACATAGCGACGAGGGACGGGAACTCAATAACGTTACTCAGGCCGTAGCCGTAAAAAGTATGCGAAGAACGTCGTGTCCCCAAATGCATTGTCAGGCTGTTGAACAATGCGAGGGCATGCTCTGTGGTGCTTGCAAGGGACGGGCGCTGAACGGCTGTTTTTGTGTGCGTTTGTGTTTGCAGACAGACTGTGTGAACTACGTGAAACTAGTCCACCACTACAACCGCACCCACCTGTACGCCTGTGGGACCGGGGCCTTCCACCCCACCTGCGCCTTTGTAGAGGTGGGACAGAAGATGGAGGTAGGCCACACAAATGGCGCACGCACAACCCGACTCGTCGGACCTCTTCATGTTCCCTGTCTATGTTACACTAGTAGACAGCTTGCTTAAACTGAGCTCCTGTTTCTCTGTCTACGATGGCTCACCCCTCTCTCTGCTTCTGCCCGTCTCTCGTCTGTCTCTCTCTCTCGCCCCCCAGGACCATGTGTTCAGGATCGACCCGTCCAAGGTGGAGGACGGGAAAGGGAAGAGTCCTTATGACCCCCGTCACCCTGCCGCGTCAGTGCTGATAGGTGAGCCGCTCAGCCGTAGCGGGTGGAAGCCCTTTTGTCTGACGCAGGTTACATGCTTTTCATCCTCCTAAGGGTTTAGAATAGGACATGGCCCGACGTAATCTGATCCCTGATCTGTGCTTGAGGATACATTATCTCTCATGAAGAAAGAGGTCTCAACTGTGTGTCCGGGCCATTGCAACATCTGTTTCATTGGCTGATCGCCCAATGACCCATTTGGGCTATGATGTAATTGCATCTGACTTTTTAGTCAATAACCTGATGCTTTTATCCAGAGTCAATTACATACATTATTGATTTAGTAAGTATACAGCTGGACCATTTATTTACTTTTAAAGCTGAGGGATGATTAGTTGGCTATTGTGGTATATGAAATGAATGGAAATGTAGCCAAGATTCTGGGTTAACGCCCCTACTTTTACAATAAGAAGCATGCGTTTTGAGGATTCATCTGAAAAGCAGAGCCCTGTTGCATTGGGATTGGAGCTGAAAACCAGAGGGAAGAGTGTCCCCTACTGGACCTCAAACACGTCTCCAGCCCCATGTGGTCTCCCATCCAGGGACGGATCGCTACTCTAAAAATACAGATATTTGGCACAGTTCAGTGGTTAAAGATGGCATTGCAGTTATTTGGGCCGATTCCTAGGTGTGGCATAGCAATCTCATTTTGTTCCCCTTCTCACCCGTCTCCAAGGTGACGAGCTGTATGCGGGCGTGGCCACGGACCTCATGGGTAGAGACTTCACCATCTTCCGCAGTCTTGGGGGACGACCATCCATCCGCACCGAACAACACGACTCACGCTGGCTCAATGGTAAGCCCAAGCTGGTGTGTGTGCACTTATGTAAGTGTACATTGCTGATGATCCTTTTCATTGAGACGTCCAGAAAATACATTGACTGGTTAAAATGCTAACGTCTAATGTTCTAAAAGCTGTGGTGTCTTATAAAAATACAATATTTAAAAAAAGAAAATCTAATGCTGCTACTGTGTTGGTAACAGGATAGCATTAGTGTACCTATATATTTTTGGTCAATATACAGTCAATATATCACGGCTACACGCTGTTCTTAGGCATAGTGCAAAGTCCAGTGTCTTCTTACAGCCCTTAATAATGGGCCTTAACTACCACAAATCATTACTGCTAAAATTAAACAGTGTTTATATGTGGTTCCCTCCAGAGCCTAAGTTTGTGGGTTCGTTCTGGGTGCCAGAGAGTGAGAACCCGGACGATGACAAGATCTTCTTCTTCTTCCGGGAGACGGCAGTTGAGGCCCAGGGTCTGGGGAAGTCCACCTACTCTCGTATCGGACAGCTGTGTAGGGTGAGAATCCCCTCTGGATACCCTTATGTACAGCATGGATAATAGTATTCTATTAATAATACTATAATATTATTTACACTTTAGACAATACTATTCCATTCAATGGTGACCTGTTTACATACTTGATGTATATATCTGTACTGCAACCTGGGCCAGTTGGCATAAGCAATCTATGCAGTCGCTCAGGAACCCCAAACGCTAGGGGGACCCCTGCCACTAGGAAGCGCTAGGGGGACCCCTGCCACTAGGAAGCGCTAGGGGGACCCCTGCCACTAGGAAGCGCTAGGGGGACCCCTGCCACTAGGAAGCGCTAGGGGGACCCCTGCCACTAGGAAGCGCTAGGGGACCCCTGCCACTAGGAAGCGCTAGGGGGACCCCTGCCACTAGGAAGCGCTAGGGGGACCCCTGCCACTAGGAAGCACTAGGGGGACCCCTGCCACTAGGAAGCGCTAGAAGGACCCCTGCCACTAGGAAGCGCTAGGGGGACCCCTGCCACTAGGAAGCGCTAGGGGGACCCCTGCCACTAGGAAGCGCTAGAGGGACCCCTGCCACTAGGAAGCGCTAGGGGGACCCCTACCACTAGGAAGCGCTAGGGGGACCCCTGCCACTAGGAAGCGCTAGGGGGACCCCTGCCACTAGGAAGCGCTAGGGGGACCCCTGCCACTAGGAAGGCCAAATCAAATGTTGCTTATATTATTGAGTTGTAAGTAAAGAAAAGATGAAGCTGGCCCTGACGTCAATTCCATTAACGGTGATGTGTGTTTGTATTGCAGAATGATATGGGTGGCCAGCGTAGTCTTGTCAACAAGTGGACCACCTTCCTAAAGACTCGTCTCATCTGTTCTGTCCCGGGCAGTGATGGCAGTGATACCTACTTTGATGAGCTCCGTATGTAGCCGTTAGACCGTGCCTTCAATGCCTGATCATAGCTATCACTACAGGAGATCCCCAGTCTGACCCGAGTTCCTCCCACAGGGGACGTGTTCCTGCTGCAGACCAGGGACAGAAAGAACCCTCTGGTCTACACTGTCTTTTCTACCTCAAGGTCAGAGGTCCAACCCGGGAACAAGTGCTCATATAAATGTGTTTGTCTACTGTATAAGTGTGAATGTGTTGTGTGTGTGCTTTTCGGTAAGTGTTACAGACTAAGATGTAAGGTATTTCTTTCATTCTCTACTGGGATGTAGTGTGTTAATGGCCGTGTTACCATGTTGTTTTACTGTGGTTACTGACAGGGATGTGATGTGTTTTACTGTAGTTACTGACTGGGATGTAGTGTTCCACTGTATATACTGAATGGGATGTAGTGTGTTAATGACCGTGTTACCATGTTGTTTTACTGTAGTTACTGACTGGGATGTTGTGTTTCACTGTATATACTGAATGGGATGTAGTGTGTCTTAATAGAGTTACTGACTGGGATGAAGTTTATCCTTATAGAGTTACTGACTGGGATGAAATGTGTCCTAATAGAGTTACTGACTGGGATGAGGTCTATGATACCTTGGTTACTGCCCAGGACTGTGTAAGAAGCTCATTCACTAACCTTGCGTCTCCCTGCCTCCTAGCAGCAGCGTATTCAAGGGATCAGCCGTGTGTATCTACACAATGAACGACATCCGCCGGGCTTTCTTGGGGCCTTTTGCTCACAAAGAAGGGCCAAACTACCAGTGGGTCCCCTTCCAGGGCAAAGTCCCCTACCCACGGCCTGGCATGGTATGTAGCCTAGCAGTTCACCAGCAACCTGCTGACTCAGAGATTCTAACATCCTAAAATTTTTTCAACTATAATTCCAATCACCCGTGTGTTAGCCGTTCTGCCTACGTTAAAACGTTGAGCCTGCGTGAGCCTGTCTTAACACTCAATGACCTCTCTGAGCGTTTACTATGTGCCCAACCAGTGTCCCAGCAAGACGTTCGGCAGCTTCGAGTCCACCAAGGGCTTCCCCGACGACGTGATCCAGTTCGCGCGCCACCACCCTCTGATGTTTAACCCTGTGTACCCCCTGAACCGGCGGCCCGTCTTCCTGAGGACCAACGTGGATTACAGCTTCACCCAGATCGCCGTGGACCGGGTGGGCGCCGCAGACGGGCAGTATGATGTCATGTTCATTGGCACAGGTACCTCACTTCCTGTTACACCAAGCCCTGAGCTCACTTTCTGTTACACGTAGCTCCGAGCTCACTTCCTGTTACACATAGCCCCAGAGCTCACTTCCTGTTACACCAAGCCCCGAGCTCACTTCCAGTTACACATAGCCCCAGAGCCCACTTCCGGTTAGACCTAGCCCCGAGCTCACTTCCTGTTACACCTAGCCCCGAGCTCACTTCCTGTTACACCTAGCCCTGAGCTCACTTCCTGTTACACATAGCCCCAAGCTCACTTCCTGTTACACCTAGCCCTGAGCTCACTTCCTGTTACACATAGCCCCAGAGCTCACTTCCGGTTAGACCTAGCCCTGAGCTCACTTCCTGTTCCATTTCTCATAGCTCCATTGTGGTATTCGTCACGCCAATCCTTCAATTGGACAGTTCTGTAAGAACTTCTGTCCCTTCCTCTGTAAATGACATTAACATAGAGACCAGGGAGGTGGAATGTCACCTCAAATGGGCAGAACCACACTGTGCTCTTGGTGCACAGACTATGTGTTGTACTATATACTATAGTATTGAGCGGTAAGTATAGATTGTGATCCTGTGTAATTCACTTTGGATGTGTTGTAGACAAGGGGACGGTGCTGAAGGTGATCTCTGTACCTAAAGAGAGCTGGAACAACATGGAGGACCTGCTCCTGGAGGAGCTAGAGGTGTTCAAGGTGAGGAGACCTCAGCATCATGCTGCCGGCATATACGTCTTAAACACATGCAAGCACCCGCTCCTGTTTCTGGGTGACATTGGTATTCCTAACAGCCTATTCTCCTCTGCAGGATGCTTCCTCCATTATCAACATGCAGATCTCCTCAAAGCGGGTGAGTTTATCATGTCAGGAGGTGAAGAGGTCCCGGGCTAAAATGAAAAGCTAAACAAGAATGTGTGAGAAGAACCAACATAGATTCAGAATTGGCACTAGGGTATTCACTCTCTCCAGACTCATAACTCCAGACCTCACGCTCAATACCAAGTCATTGGACTGCGTGTGTTTAACATTGCTTTGCTCTCCCTCTCTACAGCAACAGCTGTATGTGGGTTCCGACACGGGGCTGGCTCAGGTTCCTCTGCACCGCTGCAGTATCTATGGGAAGGCCTGTGCCGAGTGTTGCCTGGCCAGAGACCCGTACTGCGCCTGGGACGGTACCTCCTGCACCCGCTACCTACCCAACACCAAACGGTAAAGAACGTGGGGGCTGTAAATGTCACGAGGAATGATTTCCCTGTCAATCCATCATGCTGCCACATATGGTTGCTTTATAGCTGTCAAAACAATATGTTTGTGGAAACGTTCTCATAGCCCTGTCAAGTTTAGCCAACAAGCAGGATTTGCAATTTGACCATGCTCTTATATGACCACTCGTCTTTTTTGTTCAACCGGCGTACTTGCCCTCTTTTGCGACTAGCACAGGAAATAGCTAACATTAGCAAGCATTGTTGGCAAGTTCTGCACATTTTTACATTAACTTGACTATAAAATGTATTTGATTATATTCTGATGGCAAAGCTGTTTATTAAATGTGTGTATATTTATGTACATGCTTCATATTTACAAGCCTCTATTGTGCAATTTAGGCCAAACAGGGTTTTCATGTCGTTCCACCCCATCTGTAGAAGGTTAATAAGAAAGTGAAATAACAAAGTGCTATCAGCCCGCTGGACAGATTGATTTAACACTTTGCACCAGGTCCAATTTGTGTATTAGGTTGAAATCAGCTCACTTTAGGATGCACTGCAGTCTTATTTATTAAGTTCTGGACAGGTATTACCTCTAAAAGCCACTGTCCATAATTCCACTAATGACACCACACATCATTCATCATTTCCAAACATAATGTTGTCCTCCAAATGTTTTGCAAAATGTATTTTAGAGTGTTGCCAGCAAGCTACCAGAGGCTATCATCATAGATGGTATCTCTTAGCAATGAGGCCAACATTTCAATATTTTTGAAAGAAGGCAATCTTGGGAGTTGTAGGAATGTGCTTATAGGGGCAACCACAGAATGACACTAAACAACTGTATCCATACTATCCAGTAAACTGCAACTTTTCTCATACTTTACATACATTTGTCAGGATGTGTGTGACTATATATGGGGGGGTTTGTGCGCAAGAGAGTAGGCAAATTATCAACACTGTAAGTTATTGATTGTACTTTGTTCTGGTTCTCCAGGCGTTTCCGACGTCAGGACGTGAGGAACGGAGATCCCAATACCCTGTGTTCAGGAGGTAAGACTCGTTCTTGTCTGCTCTAACTCTGGAACTTGACCATTTCCGTGAATCATGCGGATGTGAGTAGGAGATTCAGAAAAGGTTTTAGTTACGCCCTCTGATTCCCAGACGAGTTATCCTGTACCCACGCATGGAAGACAGGCTGACTGGCCGAAGCCACGTCCTGACCTCTGTCCCCCCTGATTCCCAGACGAGTTATCCTGTACCCACGCTTGGAAGACAGGCTGACTGGCCAAAGCCACGTCCTGACCTCTGTCACCCCTGAAGCCCAGACTACACTAGAGCATTCTATCACTTCCAATGGAATGAATTATACAATTATTAGACAAGTTATACAAACGGCTTGACATTGTGATGATGTCAAGTCTTGCTCAGTGAGAGGGCTGCGCTAAATAGGGAAAGGTCAGTGTGATTATCTCACAGCTGGGATGGATTTCTGTGACTGACTGAGTGACTTGGGTCAAATAGGACTTGCACGTACTTGATCACACTAACCACCACAAATACACAATCACACTAATCACAGCAAATACACTATCACGCTAATCACAACACATACATAATCACACTAAGCACCACACATACGTAATCACACTAACCACCACACATACGTTATCACACTAACCAACACACATACATAATCACACTAACCACCACACATACATAATCACACTAATCACCACACATACATAATCACACTAACCACCACACATACATAATCACACTAACCACCACACATACGTTATCACACTAATCACCACACATACATAATCACACTAACCACCACACATACGTTATCACACTAATCACCACACATACATAATCACACTAACCACCACACATACATAATCACACTAACCAACACAAATACATAATCACACTAATC
Organism: Novumbra hubbsi; assembly: GCA_016801125.1. NCBI lineage: Eukaryota > Metazoa > Chordata > Actinopteri > Esociformes > Umbridae > Novumbra > Novumbra hubbsi. Next base: position 39,755 of record JACXGK010002386.1, on the reverse strand, counting down.
ACCACACATACATAATCACACTAACCACCACACATACATAATCACACAAACCAACGCACATACATAATCTCACTATTCATCACACATACATGATCACACTAATCCTCACACATACATAATCTCACTATTCATCACACATACATAATATCACTATTCATCACACATACATGATCACACTAATCCTCACACATACATGATCACACTAATCCTCACACATACATGATCAGACTAACCACCACACATACATGATCACACTATTATTGCGCACAGCTGTTGCTTGTTGTCTGTGTATATGTTTGCCAATGTCTGTCCTGTTCAGTGTGCGTTGTTGTTTCATGGGTACCGATGCAATGTTGACTAAGTGGTAGTCAGATACTGGTTCTCTGTACAATATGTTCACTGTTGTTACAGTGATATTTGTTACTTGGTCAATTAAACACACCCAGTTCCTGACTCCTGCACTTTGGACTGTTTTTCTACACACACTCATCACAGCTACAGGGAATTAGTGACCATTTTTACTCTACTTGACACATAAACCTGCATCCTCTAGATCAGGGATCACCAAGTCTTACCCAATGAGGGCCGTAGCCTGCTGGTTTTCCCTTCTACCACATCGTTAATTGGACCCTCCTGGTTTCTCTGGTCTCAATAAGTCCCTGATTAGAGGGTTGCAATGAAAAAGTGTCTTTGAGGGCCAGAGTTGATGACCCCTGCTCTGGGCTGTGTGCTGTGTGTGACCCCCCATAGACCATCACAAGCAGCGCGTGGCAGAGCGCCGACTGTACGGGGTGGAAGGCAGCAGCACCTTCCTGGAGTGCATCCCCAAATCCCTGCAGGCCAGGGTGACCTGGACCTTCCAGAAGCTTCCCCACAGCCCCCGGGAACAGGTGAGGGGCACAGACCCGCAGGCAACCAAAACATACGGTAACCCGACCGTTGTCCCCTGCAACCCGTTCCTGCCGTTCTTCAGTCGCGCGTCTTGTGACGTCCTCCAGGTGCGTCTGGACGAGCGCGTGCTGCAGACGGAGCGAGGGATGCTGGTGCGCAGGGTCCTGAAGCGCGACGCCGGCCTCTACCAGTGTCACTCCATGGAGCACGGCTTCACCCAGACCCTGCTGGGCATCACCTTGGAGGTGGTACCGTCCTCCTCCCCCTCCCCAGCCGCCGACGCTCCCCCCCGACTGGACCCGCGAGGCGCCGCCCCGCCCTCCCACAATCAGAAGCTGTGGTACCGGGACTTCATGCAGCTGGTGGACCACCCCAACCTGAGCACCGTGGACCAGATCTGTGAGCAGGTGTGGGAGCGCAAGAACGCCCAGTCAGACAAGAGCTTCCAGGCCTCCCCAGCCAAACAGGCCCACGGCCCCCTGGTCCGGCCCCCCGCTAAGAACTGGAAGCATCTGCAGGACACTCGCAAGGGGAGGAACCGCCGCACCCACGACGGGAAGTCCTCCCCCCGGGCACCTCGTAGCGCCTGGGAGTAAAGCCGGGCCGAGAGAGGAGAGGAAAAGACTGGCACGGAAAGAGAGATGGTAAACAAGAGGAGGAAAAGAGGAGAGACTGATAGAGACCAAGGACTTCTGGAGGTGGTCAAGAAAACACACACACACATAGAGCACCTCCTTTGTGAATATTTAACATCCATCACCCCTCTATCTTCTGCCCCATGACGCTTCATTCTACCATGACCCCCACCTTTTGCTTGTATTGGCCCTTATTAGTCTACCTGTCATCATTCTGCCTGCCTAGCTCTTAGTCAGTCTCCAGGCACTCTCCTGGAGAACCACTGCAACGCTCGAAGCCCACTGGAATGCACCATTACATCTGCCAACTGGAAAACAACTGACTCTTAATCATGTATTCCTAACTGGAATATTAGAATGGGAAAACATACTGAAACATACAACCTGAAATGACTTTGATGATGAAACGGATGACACATTCTGGGACAGACAAAGACAATGAGATCCTGAAAATGTCCAAATGCACCTTGGTGACCGTAAATATAATGACATTCCACATGTCCCTACAGACAGCTTAGCTTTCCACATGTGCGTTTAGGTAGGCTGTAACCTACTCATTTCAATTATTTTCAAATTACTACAGAAAGCACTAATGTCATTCCAGTGTATAGAAATAGTTCTCATAATGAGGTGAGAATCTGAAGCGGAGAGCGATAGTGTACAAGAGTGATTTGAGGTTTTATTTTACAAAATGTCTGACACGGTAGAGGGGGGGAAAGATATTTTACATCAGCGCCATTCAACTCTGGTCCGGATTCAGTCTTGAGACATCAGGAGTGGAGTTGAATGGACCTTCTATATATATGTTTATTGGGTGACAAGAAAGATGTTTTCGTCTTTTATATAGACTTTTATTTAAGTGATTTGTATGTATTTTCTGACTTTAGTGACATGTGCTGTCTGATGACACATGTGGAAGGGTGAGATGGTACAAGTGACAGACTGTGCAACGTCAACGTGGTGTGCTTAGTGAACACTTGGGGGACTAGGGGAAAACCACAACCCCATTTTGACTTGGAGTTAAAGCATGATATTTATGTGTGAATACATCTTGATTTTTATTCTAAAAGGTACCAACGTTGTTCTTTTACACTGCATATTGAGGGTGGGTGTGTGTGGGTGTTTGTGTGTGTGAGAGAGAGACAGTGTGGGTTTGCTTGTGTGTGTGTGCACATTTAGTTTCCAAGAAAGTAGAAAAGTCTTTCAGGTAAAAATTCCCTGCTATTAAGTATTTCCATTACACCCCAAGCACGTGAACAAAAATGACTCAAAATGACAGTTGATTTCTGAAACAATATTCAGGCACAAAGTTAATTGAGACGTTATAGACTGACCTCCTTCCCCGTTGCCTCAGCGTTTCAACCATACGGTACCTTGTGTTGATTTGTGTTCGCTACAACCATTGTTTGTCCTCCGTGAAACGATGTGAGTAGATCGCCCCCTTGTGTTGTTTCTCTGTAAAGTTCTGGCCGGGACCACAGACCCACTGAAGTAGCATTCCTTCATTGATAGTCTGTGGTGAAAGAGAAGTGGCTTTGTAAAAAAACGTTTCTCCTTTTACCAGTGGAATCTACGAAAGCTTTAGATGTATGGAATCCTGTCTTATTTATTACTGCTTTATAAAGATGTTATTATTAATTCTTGAATAACTGAGGCCAATACGTTAAGTAGGCTGTAGTTTTGTGCTTCTTAATTGCATGACCAAGGTTAGTGGCTAGGCGGTTGACAATAGAGATTTAGGTTGTGAGCCTAAAAGGCACACTACTCTCTATAGTGCACTTGTTTTGACCTTAGAAACAAAAGGCACTTGGAATGTCCTTAAGAGGTTCTTCATTTTAACTGAGGGGGAACCTTTAGAAGTTCTTCAAAGAAATATAAATGGGTATTTCAAATTCTTTAAATGTTTCCTCAAAGAACCATTTGAAGAATTCACCCCCGCAAGAATCATCCCAAAAAGTATTTTCAAATGTTTTTTTGAGAATGACTTTAATCAGAATTTTGAAGAACCTTTAAAAAAAATCTATTTCTGAGAACTTTTATCGATTCCTCCACAATCCCAATGTGAAGAACCACAAAAAAAACCTCCAGGGACCTTTTGTTTTAGATTTTAGTGCACTTTTATAGGGGATAGAGTGTGATTCAGGACACAACTTTTGAGAAGTGAAACTGACTTGAGAAAGCACAACGTTCAATATGGTTATCCTATGTATTTATGTGTGCAGATAAGCTAATATGTTGTAGTGGAGTTTTTTTCCCTTTTCTTGTAAAGAGTTACGGTTGTACACATTCTCCAATGTCCTATCCTTTCTATTCCAGGCTATGTGACGTACCCCAACACTATAACTGGGAGGAAAAGTGTCTGTGTGTTTGTGTGCGTGCGTGTGTGTGTGTGTATGTTTTGGAAAGGAAAGCTTTGTACATATTGGCTAACGTGTAGTGGTGGTCAGTGGAGACGGTTCGAAGTTCGAAGGCCAAAGTTGACAAGGTGCACTGTATTACTTCCAGGGCTCGTTGTGGACGGTCGTCCGAATGCTTTTGATTAACACAATAAAATACCCATTTACTTTACGTGTGAGTAGTTTATTCTTTTTCTATTTTGTTACACACTACTGCTGCACATTGTTAATGCCATCGTGGTGCTTTTTGCCTCACAAGGATGCAATTCCTGTTTTGTACACAAGGTGGTGCCCCTGCTTGTACAGGGGTGCCAGGGAATGTCAGGAGGTCAGTGGTGAGAAGAGGTTAACAGGCAGTGGAGGGCTTGACTGGGAAAGGTTGGAGGAAAGAAAGGCACGGATTGTACACAATTTGTAACAATCCGAGCCTTTCTTTCCTCCAACCTTTCCCTGACATTCCATGGCAGAGGCTGTCGTTGCGGGGAAGAGGTATAGTGAAGCAACTATCCCTCTTCCTTAACCATTGGTACTCACATTCTTTGTAGAAATATCATTATGACCCTGAGGTCACTCTTTTTCCACACTTTTCCCAGTTCAGAATGTTCATGGCTAGGTGACGTACACACACACTCACCCATGGAGTTGTAAACACGAAAGGAAATTAAATTGGGGACGTATTACTCAAACTGGCAACCCATTAGCTCAGAGTAGCGGTCGGTTAGTATGTATGTTCTCACAGGCTGGGGGGTCTGCCGGATTCTGAAACCACCAGGCCTAATTGAGGACTAATTTCCGCAGCTTGTTTTATAGGGATACAGAAGGGAAACCCCAGATAGGTTCCCAGGGTTGAACCCAGGCTACATGGCCCACAATATACTCATGTTCACATTGCAGTACAGACCTTGCCACAGCCTAACGCTAGCCTAAACTCTAGCTTAACCCCCAACACTTTCTCTAAGCTCAACTCTTGATATTATACATGTCTACATCCCAGCTTTACTCCAGTGCAGACTATAGCCTCTAGTTCAATCCTCATTCAAAATCATGGAATCCAAGACTGTAAAAGAAAGAAACATTATCTGAGTGTTTTTGAGTGCCCATTCTTTAGCTTTTACTTTAACCCTGTTCTTCTTTGTCACTAAACACCCACTATCTGAGTACACCTAACATTTTGCTCAATTCAGTCCTTTTTTTGTGATGAAATACAGTGCTCCTAGTTATGCCCCTCTCACAATTTAGTACAATTGTGGTCTGTTTAATGGTGGTAAAACTATAATTGTATCAATATTTAAGTAATCTCATGAGAAAGACACTGATAAATAGGGAGAACAAAACACTGTTGGCTACATCAGTTGACCCCTGACAGGTGAGACACAATGTTTCCTTTTACAAGCTGTTTCTTCCTCATACAAGTAAGTAAGGACTTGTAGAAATTGACTCAATTGGCAACATCAGGAAAACATAAAAAATGATTTGGACAGCTTGTATGGACTAGTAAAAAATATCAACTGTAATGGGTCCATCATAGTCCTCTCTCCTCACATCAATGTCCCATTATTAGCTTGGACTGCTCCACCACTAGGAAAGATGTTAGACAGGGAAGAATGTTAAAGACAAAATAAGGAGAGACAGAAAGTGCAGAAGGAGAAAGAGATGTGATTGTTTTGGAAATGTAAACAAATACTTTGTATGCCAAAGCAACCCTTTGATAGCACTCGGTCTGCACATTACCTTACCCTAACCTGAATCTGTACCCTAACCTTAACCCTCACCCTAAACCTTATTCTAAACCTGACCATAATGATGACCATAACCTTAGCTGGCAGTTGCTAGTCAATAGATCGTTTTGTGAAAGTCTGTTGGCAGTATTGAGATGAGAATTGGGAATTGGTAGTATTGAGATGATAATTGGGAATTTCTAAATAAATTGTAATCTGCCCTTAAAATGGAAAATGTTAAAAAGAGATACAAAACAGTGAGAGTAATGAAGAGAATGTAAGACATTAAGACAGAAAGAGACAGACAGACCAAAAGTGAAAGAAAAGTAGAAGAGGGCATTCAGTGAAACAAATGTTTCCCATGCCAATAAAGCCCTTACAGTTGACATTCGATGGCAAAGGAGATGGAAAGAGAACGAGAAAGATTGAGAGAGAGAGAGAGAGAAACACAGACAGAGAGTGAGACAGAACAGGAGACAGACAGAGGAGAATGAGTCCAGCGACTTCTAGCTCCAGCTGTCATGGCAGTCCCAAGATAACCTGTTATGTCACTGTCTTTCTCTCAGTGATTTATTCATTGTGTTTTACTGCCTGGGGACGGGCCAAGTGTCTTCATTCATTGTGTTTACATATTTATTGTCAAGCAGAACATCTAGATGTTTGACATTGAAATATAAGAATGTTTTAAGAATGTAAATAAACAGACTCAATATTGTTCTAAACGCGTTATGTTCATGACATGGATGGTTAGTCCTTTTCCATAGCTTTATGCCTTTACCGAAACACAGGGACAAATTTTATTGCCTGGATCAAACTGCTCACAGACGTGTTTAAAAAATTCCCAGAAAGCTTTATTATCCTGTCAGTGGTCAACCTGGATGTAAGAACGTCATGAAACCTAAACAGGAAAATCCCTGGAAAGTCTCACGCTCTCCCTGTCATTCAATCACTCTTGCACTATAATAACCACTTAACGACACTCGCACACACACTCGCACACACTTGCCTCCCTGCACACTCGGCAAACCACAGAGGTAGGGGCAGGGCCTAATGATTAATGGTTCTAATTAGCAGTAATTACCTCCCTCTCGTTGGAGCCCTCGGCGCGTAACGTCAGGGAGAGATGTTGACATAAAGGAGGACAGGGGCGACTCTCACTCGTCCGTCAGAGCCGCGGCCCGCGGTGCTGACAGACCTCAGCCGCCGACCGCCGCAACGCAGCACAACCCAAACACACCACGACGGAATGTGTTTCTTCAGAAAACAAACAGACAAGGTGGGCAGAGAGCGAGGGAGGACCTGGAGGAGACCGGAGGACAATGCCGGGAGTGTGAGGAGGAAAGAGAGAGACAGCGTCAATCTCTACCCATACGCCAATGTCCAGAGATGTGCTTTCTAAAGTGGAAACAATTCAGTAGACAGAGTAACCAGAGTTAGAGAGCGTGAGTAACCGTAATACAGTGCACAGGAAGATATGGCTGAACTGGACAATGCTCCAAACCGACAGGAAGGAAGTGGAGAACGTGACTCTGAACGGGACATTTCCTGTGACTACAATGAAGGACATCCAAGGGAGCTGTGACAAAACACGGGAAAAATACCTGACTCATTGACTGAAGTGAAATAAAAAAAAGAAAAATAGCTAGTTAGTCACGTTGCCCGTTTCTGAAGCTTACTCCTTAACAATCTACTAAGCTTTCAGGCCACTTTGATCTGACTTTGGTTGTTAGTGCTGAGAAAGCACACACTCAGATAGAGTTTTTCTGAATCGCCTAAACCAGTTTGTTCGAATCACTCAATCTTTTGCCAAACCTTACAGTTTTTTTACAGTCGCTAAGACACATTTCCCAATACTTAGGTCACTTTTTCAAAACTCTTCACACAGTTCCCCAAACCAACAGTCAGCTTAGCACAGCAGTTCATTTCACTTTCAAAATGCACTGAAACTACACATGTCTCAAATCAACTCATTCTTCCAGAACACTAGCAAAGGTCGACAGACAACAAACACACTTTGTCACCCACAAACCAATGACCTAAAAAACACTAACAACAGGTAGCATTATACAATCTTGTCTGGTGTAAAACAAGGACACATCTCTGTTTACAATTCACTGCAATATATGTTACTGGAATGAATCAGACATTTGCACTGAGTAATTCCAAAATACAATAATTTGTATACACACCATCCACGGATACAGATACAATAGTAATGCAAAACTACTCAGCAGTTGTCGCCTTTTGTAATGAAATTGAAAGAGTAACACCTGTGTAGATGTTCATCTACAATGAGAATCAGTTGTGGTTGGTCCAATTGTCCAATTGTTTTTATAGCATTTAATTTTCGGATTCAAAATATATTTCATTACCATATTACTGTAGAATTGTAGCAAATTGCTGTCTTATTCAGTTTTGTATTATGTTATTGTTTTGAACTTAAGTTTACTGTTTTGAAAACAGTATGTAAGCATGTGCAAATTGACCTGTAAGTACACAGAGTTTTGGCGGTTGTTGTGTCGAAGTGAGAAAAGTATTACTGTAATGTAATTTGAAAGATGCAGTCATTGAATGCATTTTGTGCCAAAGCAATGATAGTTGATCCTCAGTTTAGCCCACATATACTTCTGTTGTGCTCACTGTGTGAAGAGTTTTGAAAAAGTGACCTAAGTATTGGGAAATGTGTCCTAGCGACTGTAAAAAACTGTAACTCTGTTTGCAAAATTATAAACACATTTATCACTCACTAAATCACATTGCACACTGTGATATCACAATGGTAAACACAAGTGTCCAAAGTTAAATAAAGCTACAACACAGTTGTCATTGTTTACACACAATTACGAAAAATAGTTTACAATTTCGAATTATGTGATCAAACCAAAATCACATCAGAGTACACAGGTGACACAGGTCGAAGAAAGAGCAGGAAGAACAAATCTCTCATTGACTTTGATTATGCAGTTGGCCCACATTTTTTGTTATATTTTAATGTGATTCTTTGGTCATTGGGCTTTTACATAGTGGACTACTGTATGTTTATGCCACTGCTGGTATACATACATTCAATACTGAATTACTTGCTGTATTTACATTATTCAATATTTTCACTGAACAAGCTGAGAATATTATAATTTTTATGTGTTTTCTATTTACAATTACAAAAATCTGTGTCTACATGCCCAGCATGCTGTGTTCTCCATTTTTTTCATGTAGTGTCTAATGAATGCTCTGAAGTGTTTATATTTTGACTGGCTGTGTATACGATCTGAAAGGTATGTGTGATTTCGAGAACAGAGTAATTGGTTTTGAGGCGAGTGTTTGATTTTGACACAAGAGTCTGGGGTTTTGTGAATGTAGTTCGAAGATTTGGTTTTGTGTTTCGAGTTTTGAAGAAAGAAGTGAAGATTTCTAGAAATGTGTTTTAGCAATTGTGAAAACCTGTAATACACAAACACACACACACACACAATACACACTCACACAACCCCACACAATCACACAACCACACACACAAGATTCCACTGTGGTCAGTACAGGAAGTGTGTGTGATGGTAAACAACCTGCTGTATAATGGACTTCCTGTAAGAGCTTGTTTACCTCCATCACTATCAAATGTGAACCAGGTGATGAGGTTGTGTGATTTTCTCAGAACAACCTATCCCCAGACTAAAGAACAGTCTCCTGATTAAGAGTTTGTAAGAGATCTGGGACATTCCCCTGGTTAGCTCAGAAAACAGGCATGTCCGTAAATGACTCTGTCAGACTGCAGTGTCATTTCCCGGGAATTATGAGATTTCTACAAATGTCATGTTTTTTGTTTAATTGTGGAATTTGGAATTTACTGGCAAAAGGAGTCATAGGCACAAGAAAACAATGTCTGACAATGGGTGTCCCATTTTAATCAGGGAACAGCTAAAGCATATAAAAGAATTATATTAAAGAATCAGTGTGATAGCATTATTGACAACAGTGAGGAATGTTATTGACAGCAGTTTTGGATGAGAAATTGCATAGAATTGGGTTAGGATGGCGCGGTTACAAACTCACATTTAGTGATGTGATTGTGAACTGAGTATGATTCATTAAAATGTATTAATGAACCAGATTAATTAAAGTGGATTAATGATTCATAACTTCAGCCGTGGCCAAAAGGTTTGAGAATGACAAGTATTGGTTTACACACAGTTTGCTGCTTATAATGTTTTTAGATATTTTTGTCAGATGTTACTATATTATACTGAAGTATAATTACAAGCATTTCATAAGTGTCAAAGGCTATTATTGACAATTACATTAAGTCAATATTTGCAGTGTTGACCCTTCTTCAAGACCTCTGCAATTCGCTCTGGCATGTTTTGGTAGCATTCTTTATTCTTAGGCAAAATTCTGAGTGAGCCCACTCCCTTGGCAAAGAAGAAACCCTACAGATGAATGTTTTCAGGATGCTTTACTGTGACACAGGGCTGATGGAAGTGCTCACTGTGCGTGCATACCTGTCTGCTGCCATTCCTGAGTAGAGTTTCTTCGGCACCCTCAAGCCTTCTTCACAACAGTTGACCCTCTTTCATGGAAGTTCTTGATGATCCCATAAATGGTAGATTAGTAGATTGAGGTGCAATCTTACTTGCAGCGATATCCTTGCATGTGAAGACTGCCCATGTTTCCTTGCAGGCAACCATGGTTAACAGAGGACGAACAGCGATTTCAAGCCCCACCCTCATTTAAAACTTCCAGTCTGTTATTCTAACTCAATCAGCATGACAGTGATCTCCGGCCTTGTTCTTGTTAACACTCTCACCTGTGTTAACGAGGGTATCACTGACATGATGTCAGCTGGTCCTTTAGTGGCAGAGCTGAAATGCAGTGGAAATGTTTTTAAGCACATTTTCATGCCAAAGAATGGCTTTGCAATTATTTGCAATTCATCTGATCACTCCATGACATTCAGGAGTATATGCACATAAAAACTCAGGTAGCAGTACTCACTTTGTTAAAATTTATATTTATGTAATTCTCAAAAATGTTTACGTCAAATTCAAATCATCCTAATACCTGTGAGAGCCTGTGTAAGAGATGTGAGCACAGTGGCCTCCATCATTGGTAAATGGAAGAAGTTTGGAACCACCAGGACTCTTCCTAAAGTTGTCTGCCTGCCCAACTGAGCAATTGGGGGGAGAAGGGCCTTTGTCAGAGATGTGACCAAGAACTCAATGGTCACACTCAATGGTCACACTCAATAGTCACACTAACGTTGCTCTGTGAAGATAAGAGAACCTTCCGGAAGGGCAACCTTCTCTGCAGCACTCCACCAATCAGACCTGTATGGTAGAGTGGCCTGACAGAAAGCACTCCTTCCTTAAATACCCACGACAGCCAGTCTGGAGTTGGCTAAAATGCACCTGAAGGAAACAAAATTCTCTGGTCTTATGAAACAAAGATTAAAGTCTCCTGTTTGTAGGAAACCAGCCCTAAGCACACAGCCAAGATAACAAAAGAGGGGCTTTGGGACAACTCTGTGAATCTCCTTGAGTGGCCCAGACGGAGCCTAGACTTGATTAAACATCTCTGGAAAGTTTTGAAAATGGCTGTGCACCAACACTCCTCATCCAACCTGATGGACCTTGACAGGTTCTGCAAAGAGGAATGGGTAAAATTGCAAAAAATTGGTGTGCCAAGCTTGTAGCATTGTACTAAAAAATACTTGGCTGTAATTACTGACAAAGTGGTTTTAACAAACAATTGAGCAAAGGCAGTAAATACTTATGTACAGTGGAGAAAAACAATATTTGATCCCCTGCAGATTTTGTACGTTTGCCTACTGACAGTCTATAATTGTAATGGTAGGTTTATTTGAACAGACAGTATAACAACAACAACAATTTTGAAAGACACATTTCAAATAAGTTATACATTGACTTGCATTTTACTCAGTGAAATAAGTATTTGATCCCCAATCAATCAACAAGATATTTGGCTCATGGGTGTCTTTTATACCGGCAACGAGCTGAGATTAGGAGCACTCTCTTAAAGGGAGTGCTCCTAATCTCAGTTTGTTACCTGCATAAAAGACACCTGTCCACAGAAGCAATCAATCAGATTCCAAGCAGTTTGGTGGGAAGTTTACAACAGTTGCTGTGATTATTTGCAAATGGAAAAAACACAAAATAACTGTCAATCTCCCTCGGTCTGGGGCTCCATGCAAGATTTTACTTCGTGGAGTTTCAATGATCATGAGAATGATGAGGAATCAGCCCAGAACTGCACAGGAGAATCTTGTCAAGGATCTCCAAGAAAACAATTGGTGAGATACTGAAATACTGAATACTGGTGAGATACTGAAATGCTGCAGCGCCCACAAGGTCCCCCTACTCAAGAAAGCACATGTACAGGCCCGTCTGTAGCTCGTCAGTTGAGCTCTTCGGCATCAACCGAATTTGCTGTGTATGGAGGAGGCAAGTACTAAGTCATGTTTTGCAAAGGGGGTCAAATACGTATTTCACTGAGTAAAATATTTTTTCGTTGTTATTCTGAAAAAGTGAAGTGCTGTGATTCCTTTTCAGATGCACTGTATACATATTATTTGGCCTTGCCAAGTGGCCTTTGCTGTTACAGCAAATCCTGACAATGTCCTTAACAGCTTTAAATTCAATTGGTCATTGATTCAATTTGTCTCTGTACAACGAAATACTGTACTCTATCTAAATACTGTACCTCGAATGAATGAGATATTATCCCGAAATTACGAAATAAACTAAAAGATGCAGCGCCCCCCCAAAAAACTTCACCTACCAATTTAAGGCTTCAAGCACTGTAGAACTCGTATGTTTAATACAGGATACTCTGGTGTTGACACAGATCGCCTTTAGAGACTGCAGATATATCTGAAATTATCTTTTAATCTGACGCCTTTGACAGCACGCTGCAAAGGCGTCAGATTACATTTCATTTAATAGTAAAGTGGTACCATTTTGGTACAGTGGATTTCTCACTGGGCAAATCAGTGTTGTGTTTTAACTGGATCTTTTGACCAGAAATCTCAACCTCACGACAATGAATTTAATTTCTCTCTCATTCATGGGTCCATGTTCCCATCTCCTGCCTCCAGGAACACACGTCTGGCAGTTTGAAGGCATGTTGAGGCTGGAGACTGAAATCTGATCCAGGAACAGACTCCTCAACCCTCCTCGTGTCTGATTCAGGAGGACACTTCTAAGACCTCGGAGACCGGAAGGTTGTCAAAAACTGTTTAGCTGTTGGAAAGGTGTTCTTTGGACTCAGTGTTTTCCCCCGGTGCATTTTAATTAATTATGCTACAGACAGACTCAACTGTTTGTTACATCTAAGAGTTGAAGTGATTACTAGCAGTGTTTTAAAAACTCCCAAATGAAGCTATGCAATATGGCAGATGTTGTCAAGCACAGCATTTGTTGCAAGTCTACGTGCTGGTAATTGTAGACCTTAATAAAACACCATGTTGATATAAACAATATACAGGACCAACTAGCCATTACATATATTAAAGTGGGGTTTGATGATGTTGTGGGTGTGTTTAGGTACAGTACAGGACTTGGGGTTCATTTAAAGTTTGTTATGTGAGACGCTGTACAGGGTAATGGTTTTGTAAGTATCAGATGAAACAAAGAACATGGAGATCAAGATGTTGTTACGCCGAGATGACTATCTCAGCCTTTAAGTAATTTTGTGGCCTGTTTTTAAAATGTTGACCATTCTGCACAGAGTAGTCCGGCATAAACTGATGCAACATATTCACTGTATCCCTATTAGGAAATCCCTCTGTCACCAGAAATTAACTAGTCTATAAATTATGTTTTTATGTTCAAACAGTCTAAGGATCTCTACCATGGCTTCCACAACAGATGGAAAACATTGAACGAAAACCACTTGTTTAAGCTAGGCCCTGGTGGCAACTAACGGGCTGTGACTGTAACTGGTAGGCAAAAGTGAATTGTAACCAGCTAAAGAACTTAAGTGAAACGGCTACAGCAGCTGGGGTTCTAATTACCCCCTGATGCATGACAAAAAATTTCTTTTGGGAGAAGCTGCTGCCCATTGGACCCATTTAGTCCATCTGGCAACCTTTTACCACACCAGCCTTTTCTTCCCTGCTGGCGGAGAACAATGTCTGAAGTGGTGAGGGCGTTTCACAGGTTTAGGACACAGCAAGATGGATCTGTCGACACATTTGGGTTGCGTTTACAAGACCCTGTCTGTTGCAAAACCCACAAGAAACTCTGCCGTCTTTAAGCTGCAATGCAGATGTTATCCTAGCGACTGCACGCCAATTACGTGCATGAGCACCTTAATTGACTTGGGTAAGTGCCAGGGTTTGCCAACTTTTAGTTCCTACAAGTTGCACTCAAATGTTGGCGTTGCTCAAAACTCAGATGTGTTAAAAGGTGTAATGTTGATGATTTGGGAGAGTCTTTGCTTATAGAGCAGTGGGACTGATTCAAACCAATGCAGCAGCAATACACTGAAGGCAGGACCACCCAAGGCCACAGCACTCGGAATTGAAGAGACAGATGGTTTATCACGCAAGTCCCATTTCTGGACACTTTGATGTGACTTATTTATGTTCTCATAGCCAGTTGACCAGCTCTACTCTGCCAGCCCTGTTCATTCACACAGTAAAATGTGCCTTTGCTTCACTATAAAACAAAAAGATGTATCCCAGGCTTTAAATCTTTTTCATTACCATGGAAATCAGTGATTGTATATTAACAGATTCGATGTGACTTCATTAGCCTGCTTCAGAGCCAACATAATATTAAGCACGGCACTGCCAGAAGACAAATTGAAACAAGGGTGTGCAGATCACAGAGCATAGCTCCAGACACAAATAAGTACTGCAAAAACACACACACATGGATGGATGAAAGCAGTCTGGTCTGTTTTTCTTTGTGATAGAGAATACCTGGTTTGACTTTCCTTTCCAACTGACAAAACAAAACCCACCACTATCACTGGACCATAACTGACACACACACACAAAAACACACGCAGACAGAGGCTTTCGCTCAGAACCACAGATCATACAAAGGGCTCTGGTATCAGCAGAAGAATCCACAGGGGTTTATGTAAAAAAAAACAACTGTAATGATTTGTTTAATAGCATACATGTACAGTACACCGCATGCAGGAAGGCATCATTAAATAAGACATAAATACAGCAAACATTTAAATTAGGCTCTTCCTTGTTAGAGAAGAACCACACATACTGTTTTATAAACAAACGGACATTTCACTTGGGCTTCATTCAAACCTGCCATAGTTATGTCCCCCCGTTGTCTTGAGTTACATACGTTATTTTTATCCCATGCCCATACATTACTAATTCTGGAAAGACAAGGGCTGTGAGTTCATTTTGCAACTGGAAATAGAGCTAATGCACTACTTCTGAATTGCAGGTTTGATTGAATTTAACATGCCCTTGAGATTTTCTACACTAATTATTTAATTTATAACAAATCAGACAAAAAGTTAAAAAAATATTTTGAGCTACAACTCTTTTCATTATTTTATTAATATTCACTGTACTATTGACCTCCTTGAACAATTATGCCGCTAGTTGTGTGCCATCCGCTTATGTATCATGAGAGCTGTGTATTCTCCCTTTATACACAAGGCTGTGCCATTTTCAATGAGAATATCACCTGTCACATTACAGTGAATCACTATCTACACTAACAGACCTAACCAACTCACATCATAAACAGAATGCTCAAAATACACTTGTCTCAAAACCAATGACCTAAAAGAGATGTTAGGATTTTGAAAGACTGACAAAATGATCCTAGAGGATTTGGGCTATTACGCTGTCCCTATTCTCATCTAACTGAACTAAGCCCTGCAACACAGTCCCTTCCACCAATTTCTGGTCAGTCCAGAAGATATGATCAGAAACAATATTTGGGCAGAAAGCAAAAAGACCAAAGGTTCTTGCTCTTACTTTTCTGAAACTAAGAAAAAAAAGTGAGTGATGCAGGAAGCAATGTGCCACGTTTGGAAATAGTTCCTTCACACAAGTGGATTGAGAGTTGTAGAGAACAGGCATTGTGTTCACTGGCACTTAAAGCTGCTCTATCCTTCAGTGGCCATATTCACAAACCTTCCCTTCTTCTCCGTCACCTCCTCCACAAGCTAGGTTACAGCCATGGACCAATGGGAGTTATTAACCTCTGCCTCCCTTTGCTGCCAGCTCAAACCAAACAATGAGGATCTCATAGCTTCCCCTTGACCCGCACCCGCCCACATTAACCCAAACTATTCAATATCCCTCCTTTATCCATTGTAAAAACCCACCCATACTCTCTATGACCCCAGATTCACCAACCCATTCCTTATTTAGAAGTCGGTCCAATCTCATCCCCTCAGCGCCTTTCCTCTCCACCCCGTTGTACTACAACCAGTGCCCTTGGAAGGAAAGCTTACAGTGAAGTCTAAGGGGGGGACCATTGTATTTTAACAACAGAAGTCATGGCATGACATGAGAAGTCATGGCAAATCCTGTACTTAAATAAAGAACCAGTGTTTACAATTTACCAGGAGAAGGTTCAGCCACAACCCAGATGAACCTTACGTTTCCCTTCCTTTGTAAGGGTTGAGCAGAATGCCAACAACAGACAATTAGTTGATGGGTACTGGAGTTTAGGTGATAAAACAACAAAAAGGCCTTTTCTCTGTTGAATCATCAACAGTCGTCTCATGACAAATTCCAGTTATAGCAAACATCTTGTGTGTTACAATTGCTGGGTGCGATGTGTGGTTGTACTAATTGGTAAAGATGAACAAGATAAATGTGTATAAAATGAATAACACAGTTTGTGAGTAATAGTAACAGCATTCACTCCATTAGCAATTTAAGGGTATCCAAATACACACGTTTCTAATGATTATGGTAAATCTAAGTTTATTTCTAGAATGTTTTTGTATAAATAAAGTGTCAAAATGATTGGAACCTTTGTTTTCAGTACATTGTGCACTTCCTTCTGTCTGCCAGGATAATGACACAGAACCAATTCCTCCAGGTCCTTGAGATCTGCGCTTTTGAACTACCCTCTTCAATTCAAGGCAGAGGTTTTGAATGCATTAAAACTACGGACTCTGCAATGGCCACTGCAAAAGGTTGATTCTGTTTGCGTTCTACCATTTCTATAGATTTATGTGTGATTGATTAAAGTAAAATCGGGCTGGCAAAAAATGTTTTAGCCTCCATGCACATTTTTGGCTGAAACAACCTGGTACTAGGTTCAGTTTATATTGTTTACTTAACATTGTCGCAGCATGAGTGGAAACTAAATAGCTTAATTAAAGATCAATATAAATAATTCACAGTAGGTATTATTAATGGGTTTCTGTTCTGCTCATCCATTCTCATTTTTATGCCAACATTTTTGCAAGTTGATGTCCTTGACTTATAAATTAAACATATTCCACAAAAAATGTAAATGCTCATTACCTGTGTCGTTTATTTTTTGATCGAAGGCGCCAATCATTTTGTAGGTGACTGTAAATGTCCTCAACAGTGTACGTTGGAAAAAGTGTGTGCGTGTGTGCTTACATGCCAAAAAGCAATCTAACGTGTGGTTGACTTGTGAGAGTGATGGGCCTGCTGTGGTTTGGGGTTCTAGCTGTCCCATCTAGTGATGGGCCTGCTGTGGTTTGGGGTTCTAGCTGTCCCATCTAGTGATGGGCCTGCTGTGGTTTGGGGTTCTAGCTGTCCCATCTAGTGATGGGACTGCTGTGGTTTGGGGTTCTAGCTGTCCCATCTAGTGATGGGACTGCTGTGGTTTGGGGTTCTAGCTGTCCCATCTAGTGATGGGCCTGCTGTGGTTTGGGGTTCTAGCTGTCCCATCTAGTGATGGGCCTGCTGTGGTTTGGGGTTCTAGCTGTCCCATCTAGTGATGGGACTGCTGTGGTTTGGGGTTCTAGCTGTCCCATCTAGTGATGGGACTGCTTAGGTTTGGGGTTCTAGCTGTCCCATCTAGTGATGGGACTGCTGTGGTTTGGGGTTCTAGCTACATTGGAAAGTCTTTGGGGGCCATACAGGAATGAAATAATTAAAACAAATATACATTGTATACATTCATCTTTTTCTGCCATTTTTCTAAAAGAAATCTTTTCTGCCCCCAATGTTTTGATAACCAATTAAATCTATTAAACTATCTCGTTGCACAGCCTGATGAGGCAGAAAACCCCCTGGCCTTGCTTACCAATTTGCATAGCTTATGAAGCTCTCACGTGTCTGCCAGCGGCACATTCGATGCTCGGTCTCAGACGATGGTGGAACCTTGGCATAATGAAACAGCGCTTTAGACCACCCCAGAGCCCACATCATTTTGAACTCCATTTGTTTAAGCAGTGTAGTTTAAGAGGGCGTGTTATGCAAGTCTAGGGTCTAGAGCGGTAGTTTTAAGGGGAACAGAGTGAAACACACTAAAGCAGGCATAAAACGGGAAATGTGGAATCAGCTCAAAAGGTATAAGTGTGATGAGTGGTCAGTCATAACAGTCCCCACACACCACTTCCGGTGTGGTATAGAACGTAATTACACCAGTGCAGCAGTGTCCCAAGGGGAAAACCGCAAGGGATTCCCTAAGGAATTAAATGAGAGTTTCATGAGTCCCTGTCTCTCTCCGTCTTCCCACAAACACTACAGCATGGTGACAGCATTGTCTCCTCCTACTCTACATTTCACTGGCTTCCCTTCCCCTCTCTCTCTCTCTCTCTCTCTCGTTCTGTAGCTCCTCCATACATTTCTCGCTCTTCTCTACAGCTGCCGGGTGCTGACGTCGCGCGGTGTGCGGTTGCGTTCCCCGGATCCCTTGTTGCGGGCCTTGCGTGCGCTGTCGTGCGCCTGGCGGTATTTGTCCAGCATGCTCTTGTGTTTGCGCCGCAGCTTGTCGTTGCACCACATCCTCTCGCAGTACTCCTCCACGTGAGGCAGGTTGGACGGGCCGATCAGCTGCATGATGTCCTTGAACCAGGACCGCGGGTGTCCGAACGGGCCGGTGCTCCTGAAAGTGTGGCAGTGGGGCCAGGCCCGGTAACTCTTGGTGCTGAAGGCTCCATCGAGGGGGGCGTCGTCGCGGGCCAGCAGCTCGCTCAGCGACTCCCCCGGCAGGACCTCCAGGGAGAAGCGGGCGAGAGTCCGGGCGAAGCCATGCTCGCGGGAACGACACACATATGCCCCCTCGTCCTGACGGAAGACACGTCGGAACAGCAAGCCATGTTCTGAGCGCAACACACGCTCATCCAGCTTCACCTACAGGGAGGAAGGAAGGAGGAGGAGGGAGGAGGTGGAGAAAGGGGTAAAGTGGTGGTGAGAGGAAGGAATGACTCGATACTGACAGGCTGAGGTGCCATGTAGAGGAGAGAATACATTAGGAGGAGATTGGGAGAAGTTGAGTTTCTTGGATTGTTTTCTCAGCTTGGGTGGGTAAGAACATTTTTGCCATGAAATTCAATAGTATTTTTGTCCGCTCTTCATGCCAGCGCATGTGCTTGTGCCAACGAAAACAGGGTAGCCTGGTCTACCCAGATGAACAGCTGAGAGTCAAGGTTTATATGATGGAAAATAGAAATCTGCTCTAATGCATTGTTACTAATATGCTTAATGCTCCACTAAGCATAAAAAACCCTGAAAAGGACCTTCGCGTGGGAAAAACCTAATATGGAATGGGTCACAAAGCTGAAGCAGACCTGACTGGACTCTCTTAACCTCCTATTAAAACTCCCCTCTCTCATTTTACACTACATTTTAGGCATTTAGCAGGCGCTCTTACGGTGTCTTGGAAAACTAATATCTGACAATCATGATAAGTATACTTTCCTTCATTAAAGCCATTAGCTGACAAACTGAGTGCATGGGGTGATACACAAGTTAGTTAAGATACTCATCAATGAGGTAGATTTTCAGATGCTTCCGGAAGATTGGCAGGGACTCTGCTCTCCTGGCTTCACGTGGAAGTTTGTTCCACTATTGAGGTGCCAAGACAGAGAAGAGTTTTGCTTTGGCTGAGTGGGAGCTGCCCACCTGTCAGGGTTGGGAGGCCAAAAGACATGAAGTGGCAGAAGGTAGCGGATGCAAGCTTCTACTGGAAGCCAATGGAGCTAGAGGAGGAGCGGGGTGACTTGGGTGAACTTGAGAAGCTTGAACACAAGACAGGCTGCAGCATTCTGGATGAGTTGCAGAGGCACAGTCCAACAGTGCGTTGCAATGACTAGTGACTAGATCCAAATCTGAGCCGCTTCCTATTTGAGGTAGGGTTGTATTTTTCATATGTTTTACAGCAATAGATGTAAATCTACAGCTTAGATGTTTTCAGAGAATAACAGGTTCTTGTCGAGTGTCACGCCAAGGTTCTTTGCGCTCTGTGAGGGGATCACCGTGGAGGTGTAAACCATGATGGACAGATCTTGGAGCGGGCAGGCCTTCCCTGCAAGGAAGAGAAGCTCTGTCTTATCAAGGCTAAGCAGGGGGTAGTGGGCTGACATCCATGGTGAAATGTCTACCAGGCATGCAGATATGCGTGTTGCAACCTGGGAATCAGAAGGGCTAAATGAGAAGACATGGCAATGATAGGACAGACCATGTGGGCCCAGGAGCAGTAGCACACCCGCTTCACGCAACCTAGTAAGAGCGGCCTGCCAGGTAGAATGCACACCAAGAGTAGGCAGAACCTGAGAAACCCAGCTAAGAGAGTGTGGAGAGAAGGCAGCAGAAAGACCAAGGAGGATGGGAGCAGAGGAAAGAGTTTGCTTTGGCAGTGAGGAGAGACTCTGCGACACAGAGAAAAGCAATCTTATTCGAGCGACCCGTCTTAAAAAGGGATTTGTTTGGGTCCAGAAGATTGTTCTGGAACAGATAAGAAGAGAGTTGCTAGGAAACAGCACACTCAAGCATTTTAGAAAGAAAAGAAAGGGATGCCGGTCGGTAGGTTTGGAGATCAGAGGGATTAAGAGTTGGTTTCTTAAGGGGAGGGTGACACAAACTGACTTGAAGTCAGAAGGAACAAGAGTTTCATGAGGAAGGTAAGGTCTACATAGATGGAGAAGAAAGGAATAGATAGGGTCAAGTGGACAGGTTGTCAGACGCCCAGACATCACTAGAAGTAAAACTTCGTCTGAAGCTGACAAGAGAAGGAAAGGACCGGAATAGAAAACAAACACATACAAATCAAACATCAGAAAGGTAGAGAAAAGCTCACAAAACTGGATAACACCACTCTATCTTTCCTTGTCAAACTCCTGCAGAACAACTCGGCAGAACTTTGTTACAGCATTGACACAGGCGCTTACAAGGATTTCTCATTTCCAGCCACAGGTGAAGAGACACAACCAATATTTGCAAGAGGTATAGCCAGACAGGGAGTTAATGCCACGCCCCTAAAGATACCTGGATAAATTAGGAACAATACTCCAAATTGGACTGAAACTAAATCAAACAGTCACATGTACTGAGCTATCCGCTGGTACAACAACAAGGATTAAATAGGCTATGTAAAAAAGACTGCACTAAATGCCTATAGGTCAAGCCAAACAATACCATTAAAAACTTTGAAAAAAATACTTACATTCTTGAGAAGGTGTAGTCTCAGAACACAGATGAAGCATGCTCACCCTCAACCACAGTAAATCTGCCCAGGTTTCTTGGTATCTTACCTTGATATGATTTATTATCTCACTCTCTGTCTTTTTCTATCTGTCTGTCTCAATTTCTTTTTTTTCTGTCAACCCTATGAACTTTGTCATTGCTCTTTAACTCCTTGTTGTCTCTATGTCTGTCTATCACAATACTTTGTAGATACTAGATATTCAACAAATGCCCCCTTTTTCAAAAAAGTATCCAATTTGTAGTTACAAGTGTCTCCTTAAAGCAATAAGCTCGTAAGAGGCAAGGTTTGGGACATGCCTCTTGTGAAACATGCTCTGCAAAGCCGCTGCTGCTTCTTATCACAACGCTAGCGAAACCAAGATGTCAATTGCATCAGTGTGTCAGAGGAAACGCAATATGTCTGTCGACCTCAGTCAACTTGGACGTCATTAGATCCACCACAAAGAATCACAAGAGCGCCGGCTAGATGCTGCTAAGCCGGTTTTACATCGCCAGTGGACTATCCCAGTTACGACTATGACAAAAAGTCTCAAACACTCTTTCGATACATTTCTCCATTCCTCACCTCCTCTTTGCGATCTTCTCGTTGGACCAGCCATGTTACCGTAGCCTGAGGGGAGCGAGGGATACACTCCAGGAAGGTGCTGTTGTTTTCCGTCCCGTACACAACTTTTTCCTCTTCCAGGTCCAGCTCCTCCACTGTAACACATGCAAAATAAGAACATCAGAAGACGCAAACACAAGAGGCCACAAGATTTTGGCTGTGCTAAGGCAGATGCTAAATAACCCTTTTGAGCGACTTCAGTCAATTTTTTTGAAATACAAGACAATGACCATCCATGCCTTTAGGTTTGTGCCTCTCACACTGAGAAGTAATAGAGCAATTATTTGAAAATAAGAAAAAAGGCCTTTCATAATGTGTTCATACCCAGACTTTAGAAAGCAATTGGAAATGGAAAACAAGGTGTTTAAAACACACATCCATATTTACCAATCAACAAAGCCAAACCATGTGTTTCATGTTAGTAACCCTGTTTTCACAAAAACTGTGCCGAATCACAGCTTGTCTTCTCTCTCATGATAACCTCCCCAAGACCAGATTCTGGGCTGCACAATCTAAACTACACATGGTTTCTACAAGCCTTTGAGCGGTCAAGCAATGAAATGTTTACAGTGTATGTCCTATTCGCTCTCTCCTAAGAGGAAATCAGAGGTCCTATTTACAGTTCTGCTTCTGGCACCCTATTCCCAACAAAGTGCACCACCTTTGAATAGAGCCCTAATGTAGTGCGCAATGGACAATATATATAACCTTTTAGGAGTGAGGCTCAGTCAACGTTACAGCGGTTCCACTCACAATTTCTCAACCGGATGTTAACATGCTGTACTCTCCAATTGGCGTGTTGTGAGTTTCAGTACTGCACGTCCTTATCACATTCTCACCTTATCTCTCTCCCGGTCCATTGCCTAACAACTTAGGTTCTGGTCCTTACCCTGCAAAGCCTGATGGCCCCCTCTACCCTCCCCTCTTCGCTCTCTCACCACTGAGGTTCTGGTCCAAACACTGCAGGACGGGGTTGCCATGCCGAATGTCCTGGCGGCGGAAGCGGCGTTTGCCGAGCGAGTTGTAGCGGGTGCAGGAGGTACCGTCCCAAGCGCAGTACGGGTCTCTGGCCAGGCAACACTCAGCACATGCCTTCCCATAGGTCTCACACCTGTGGAGCCTCAGCTGGGCCACACCCACTGGGGAACCCACAAACAGGGCTTGCTGTGTGGGGAAGAGGATCAGAAGACAACCATAATATTAGAATGTAGTGGGACTTCTGTGAAGTATATAGTGAATACTGTAAGAATTATCACAGGTGGCTTTAGTAAGGTATATAGTGGTAAAGTAGGAATTATCATATAGGTGGCTTTAGTAAGGTATATAGTGAATATAGTAGACTTTATCATAGAGGTGGCTTTAGTGAAATATATAGTGAATATTGTAGGAATTATCATAGAGGTGGCTTTAGTAAGGTATATAGTGAATATAGTAGGCTTTATCATAGAGGTGGCTTCAGTGAAGTATATAGTAAATATTGTAGGAATTATCATAGAAAAGTAAAGTATATAGAGATTATTGTATAAATAATCATAGAGGTGGCTATGTTGACGAGATTCTCGACAAGACAACAAATAAATAATTGTAAATAAATAAGAACAAACATTTACTCACCCTTTTTACTGAAATGTCCAAAGATGTAATGGGAGTTGGTACCTTCATCAAATTAGAATATTACATGACATTAATATTAAAGTGTTGTTATATGCTTGAGATTTTGAATCATCTGTGTGTATATGTAGAACAGGAGTAGGAGCAGAGGGAAGGAGGTGGGGGATAATCTTATTCAGCTACCTTAAAGACCTGCATCTCCTCCAGAGTAACCTCCTCTGTGTCCAGAGAGTTGCCGCTACGCAGGGCAATGACCTTCAGCACAGTGCCAATGTCTGTGGTCAGAAGTAAAAAGAGTCAACTGACCAATTACAATACTCTTTCTCACCGGAACAGATGAATGAAATGAGGCTGACCTGTCCCTATAAACATGACATCATACTGTCCATCGTCCACTTCCACGCGGTCCACCACGATCTGTTTGAGGCGGTAGGGCACGTTGGCCTTGACCAGCAGCGGCTGCCTCATGGCCGGGTACACTGGGCGCCACATCAAGGGGTGCCCCCTGGCGAACTGGAGCACAGCGTCCGGGAAGTCCTTGGTGCTGCCAAACTGTCTGCCAGGCTGGTTGGTGATCTTACTGGGGCACTGGGCGCAGGGGACGGAACGCTCTGCCATCAGCACAACTTTAAAACATATGATTTATATGGAATCTACAAGGGTTTAAGGGAACGTGATATGAACCCTTTCTGCAGCTGTGTTTTTGGAGCTGACATGCCCCTTGGTAGCAGGTCTGTGGCCGGGAGACACATTTAGCGCTGCCCTTGAGACGATTCGGACATTTCATTGGCTAATCCACTGGAACTTCTGACAGGGTGGAAATATAATTTCAGTTGGTGTTAAATTGAAAATGGACATGGAGTTTTAGCAAAGAAGCCCATTTAAATTCCTGAATTGACTGGAATTCACAAGGAACTGATCCCAACTCTAATGTCTTAGCTTCAGTAAGTTAAAACCAGTGAGAAAAGGGGAGTGCAATGAAAAATAATAGCTTGCACATGCTTATCTACACCATGGGTGGGGAAAGTGTGCAACACCCCTTCAGCACTAAATCACAGGAAAACTATTACACAAATGCCTTCAGAAACAATTCAGCACAGAAGAGTTCTGTTATAAAGGTAAGAGATGAGATCCAAATGTCTACATTGAGGCACAGAGACCCGAGCAGCCCCAAATGACACACTATGTAGTTCTGGTCAAAAGTAGTGCGCTTAAAAAGGAATAGGGTGCCATAAAAGATGAACCTGGAGAAATGTCTGTTAGCTCTGAGTCAGTCAGTCTGAGGTCGAGGAGTGAACCTCGGGAATATGCAGATTGAAGCAACATATGGAGCATGTGGAGAAGGTTAGCGTTGGAGTAGTAAGATATCCATGGGGAGTTTACAGTAACATTAGGAAGGAAGTCCATTTAGATAATACTGGCAGAGTTCTACAGTAACATTAGGAAGGAAGCGCATTTAGATAATACTGGCAGAGTTTTACAGTAACATTAGGAAGGAAGCGCATTTAGATAATACTGGCAGAGTTTTACAGTAACATTAGGAAGGAAGCGCATTTAGATAATACTGGCAGAGTTTTACAGTAACATTAGGAAGGAAGCGCATTTAGATAATACTGGCAGAGTTTTACAGTAACATTAGGAAGGAAGCGCATTTAAATAATACTGGCAGAGTTTTACAGTAACATTAGTAAGGAAGCGCATTTAGATAATACTGGCAGAGTTTTACAGTAACATTAGGAAGGAAGCGC
>JACXGK010002386.1:0-14412 GCA_016801125.1 Novumbra hubbsi | reverse complement strand
ATAACATTAGGAAGGAAGCGCATTTAGATAATACTGGCAGAGTTTTACAGTAACATAAGGAAGGAAGCGCATTTAGATAATACTGGCAGAGGTTTACAGTAACATTAGGAAGGAAGCGCATTTAGATAATACTGGCAGAGTTTTACAGTAACATTACACGGGAAGAGCATTTAAATAACATTGGCGATGTTTGATAGTAACTTTATAAGAGAAGTGCGTTTAGATAATCCTGGTAAAGATCTATGGTAACATTATGAGAGAAAAGCATTTAAATAATACTTGCAATGTTTTAAAGTAAATCAGAAGGGGGAGAATTTAGATAATACTGGTGAATTTGTACTGTAAAACTATAAGATGGGTGCATTAAGATAACACTGGTGAAGTTGTACTGTAACATTATGAGAGGAAATAATTTACAGTAAATAATACAGCTGGAGTTTTACAGTAACATTATGAGAAAAAACCCTGTAGAGGATCAAATCAGCATGGATCACAACAAGGTGGATGCAGCTAAATCTTGGACAGAAACCCATGACAGAAATCCAGGAGAGAATCCTTAAATGATTACTTCATTGTTTCAAGCAAATGTTAATGGGTGGTTGACTGGGGAGCTTGGGGTGAGACCAGAGGGTAAGCCCCTGAACGACTTGGCAGAGACCAATGCGAAGTTACACGGTTTCATCTCTTTCCCTCCCACCCTTTAGGCCGGTCTGGGCCAGGACATTCTTTCAAATCAGGCCTGCGTGTGTGAAGCGAAACCACAGTGTGTGCTCTGACACTCAGGCCCTAAACGATTCTAAATGACAACGATCTGGATGAGAGCCCAAACACAAGACGGAGCCGCTGAACGGACCAGGAGAACCAGGAGGATCTGGAACCACACCGTCACAGCTGAACTAGCTCATTATCCCTCCGTCGGACATTCCCTCCATACCTTTCTCCCCTTCTCTCCCTTCAGATTTTTCGTTCTCTCTCTCTCTGTCTCCCTAACTGCAGTTCGAAGGGAAGACAGACGTGGGCTGACCAGGAAGCTGACATTATTGCAGCTGTGGCCTGGTAGCCTGCGCTACGTTACTGAACAATATTACTCACCACCCCCGGTCTTGGATAGGGCACACGGCCCTCATAAGGCCCCCACTGGTAGTCAGGACCCTCCTTGTGGGCAAACGGTCCATTGAAGGCCTCGCGGATGTCAGCCATACTGTACACGCAAACCGCAAAGCCCTGGAACACGTTACTACCGGGAGAGAGGTCCGTAAGTCAGTGACCGATTTCAACTAGTTAGTGGCTCAATGGGACCGTTTAACTGCACGTCCTTTTGTGGTTGACCTCACCTGATGGTGCTGAAGATGGCATAAACATCGGGATTCTTCTCGTCCTTGCCTCTGAGCAGGAAGACGTCCTCTGTAATTAAGGGTTCATAAGTAACAGTGACCTTTCTGAGGGTGTTCAACTGTTATGCCGGTGAGACAACATTATTTGTGTGTGTGCTTTATTTGCGTTAGGGGTTTGGGTGTCTGTGCGTGTGTGCGTGTTTGCATCTCACCCAATTCATCAAAGTGTGTGTCGATTCCGTGAGGTCCAGGTACTGAACACACCAGTCTGGCCTTGATGAAGGTGCTCCATTTATTCACCAGGACCCTCTGTCCACCTGCGTCGTTCTATAGGAGGACAAAGGCAACACCCATCACTATTACATCGCCATTTTCAGTGTCATCACCGATGTCACAATCGTCATATCATCTTCACTATTATCCTCACCATCATTAACAGTATCATTCCCACTGTCACTATAGGTACAGTCATTACCAATATCATCACCATCACAATAATCATCACCATTGCCATTATCATCATTAATATTACAATCATATCATTATCACACATCTCTATAACAGAGGCCCAAACACCCCAAAACGTAGTTGTCCATAAGAGAACAAAACGAGAAAGTGAATATAAAAGAGAGTGTCTAGACGCATTCCTAATTCAGGGCAAAGAGATTTTATCAGCTGCAAGAATATCCTTCTCTAGGGCACAGGAGAGTATTGGTAAAGTTGAATAATAAAGAAACAATAGATCTGTGACTCTATCTGGCCTCTCCCCGAGGTCAGGTGTCTAGGAAACTCTTCTGTGACCACCAGGGAGCCATACAGGGCGGATTAGGAAGATTTAATCGTAAGGAGCTTGTCCTGTACTCTATGGTGCAGTACTGTTGGAGAGTAGGCAAACAGGCAGCGTACAGGCCAGGCAGACAGGGGCCTTCAAATAGACCCGGGGGCTGTATAATCTGTCTGGGATCAGCTCACACAGATAATTGCATTGGTAGGATGTGTTGTAGCTCTGGTGAAACTGATAATACCAGGGAGTTGTTTAACAAAACCTCAGGCAGGGATAATGAGGACGGTTTACTAAAGTATATGGAGAAAGATTTTGAGGGGCTAGTGTGTTTTATAGAATGTTTTATACAATATCCATTTTAAAAGGGTTTAAGACATGTGCAGTCAGCTGTGGTGTGTGATAGAGACGGTAGGTATATCCTACAGCTCCATGTGTGTGGAGAAAAAACAGCAATTGTTGGGGAATTTCAGTTCTCCCCAGCCAGCCGGACGCTTGTCTCTCCTTCTCCATCTGCCTCCGTGGCCTGACTAAACCCTTACAGACCCTCTATGTAAGGCGATACTATAAGCACGTCTCCCCATAACGAAACATTAAACTCTCGCTATGCGGAGCCTCAGTTCCCAAGCCCTGGTCACGGTGTGGCCCGAGCGGGGGTGGGGAATCAACTGACCCGGGTGCCATGGAGCGTGGACCATCGGGCCAACAGACAATGTCCCGGGCCGGGTAAGCTACAAGAGTCTCCCAGAGGTCCGGGTTCGCAAGGGTCCAGTTATCTTCATCGAACCAACGAAGGGTTAAACGGCGGGAGGAGTGTGGTTAGGAGAATGTGTCTCACCGCGCAGACCCGTCCCACGCGGGTGTGGATGGCCCCCTCTCTGTCCCCAGCCCCCATGGCCTTCTCCGTGAAGAAGAAGTACACCTTGTCATTGGCACGGTCCTCGTTATCAGGGATGAGGTGGGCCGCAACAAACTTAGGATCTGGAGCGCGAGAGGGAGGAGGTAAGGGGGTGAAGAGAGCGGGAGGAGATGGGAGAGAGGTAGTAAGAGAGGAAGAGAGATGGGGGGGAATGAGGCGGGTGAACAGTATTTGTAACTAGTGAACAGTATTTGTTTCAGGGGTGTATTTAGTGTTGTTCAATGTGTTTTTGCTTGAGGTGTGTGTTTAGTGTTGTTTGGCGTGTATTCGGTGTAGTTCCAGCACCATGCAGGATTCTCTGCTCTGTCTCGGTCCTCATGGTGGAGCGACCTCCAAGGCTACGGAAGATCACAGAGTCTCTTCCCAGGAAGTCAGCAGTCAGCCCAGTGTACAGTTCATCACCTGTAGAACACAGAGAGGATGGAGGGAAAGGAGAAGAGAGAAGGAGACGCAGCAATGAAACATGCGTAGTGAAGACAGGTTTGAGAAAAGACAAGAGATATTAGAGGAAAAGAGTTGAGGATGGAATAGGAGGAGAGGAGGTGAAGAGGGGGACGAGGAGTTGAGGGGGGAAAAGGAGGAGGTAAAGGCGTTGAGGAGGGAAGAGCGGGGGAAAGGAGATGATAAGGAGAGTGGATCAAGAGGAGGGGAGATGAGGAATATTAGAGGGGAGAGGAGGAGAAGTGTGGAGGAGGAGGGGAGAAGAGAAAACAGCAAGCCAACAGAATATGATGCAGAGGAGGGGCAATAAGGGTGATTAGGAGAGGTGGAAGAAGGAGGAGGAAATGAGGAGTGGCAGGGGAAAATTGAATGATGAGAGGAATGCACAAGTGCCCCACATATTAGACAACATTCCGAAACACTACCCGCTCCTGAATGTACTCCGCACTACGTCCTGCTTCCCTAGAGATGCTTCATAGACTGAACTGAGATCTGATCCCTTGTTCTGTCACAATAAATCCTACTGAACTGGACAGCATCCCTAACTGAACCAGGATCAGATTAAAAGCTATCCCAACGCTACAGGTCAGAAAGCTTAGGTCATGCTCGTAACAGGAGTTTCTTCACTTAAATGGGCAAGTTCATAGATCAGCAGTCCCTAATCCCTGTCGTCACTGCCCTGACTGGCAGGGAGAGTGCATGTGCGTACGTGAGTTATCAAGGATAGCATCTCAGCCAAGGAGCTGACTAGTAAAAGCTGGACACTCCACTAAAATACTATACCGTCTTCTTCTAGCAGACCTAGATATAGGAAAAGTGGTGTGATGCAGAGATATGTCAGGGGGTCAGTGTTGATCTCAGCTTGTTACCTGTATAAAAGACACTTGGGAGCTAGAAATCTTGCTGATTGATAGGGGATCAAAAACTTATTTCACTGAGTAAAATGCATATAAATGTATAATGTATATGAAATGCGTTTTTCTGGATTTCTCACCATTCTACCATTAAATTGATAAAATTATAATTTCTTTGTCAGTGAGCAAATGTAAAAAATCAGCAGGGGATCAAATATTTTTTTCTCCACTGTAACTGCTAAGCTTTGTCAGGAACATATGTTGGCGAGTTGATCAGCCAACTTCCCTTACCAGCCAAAAAACAGTCATTGTACAGTACCATGTAAAACAATGCAAAGTGGGGTTTAATTATTTTTGCACCTGCATTCATTCCTTTTTATTTTTGTTTTTCTATTAGACACATGATTTCCTCTATACCAACATATGAAATTGATAACTATGAACCTGTTAAGGCAGAAAAATCGGGTGGTTCTGATTAAGTAAAGATTTCATGATGGAAAACAAAATATATATATAATTGCACAATGGGTTTCAAGCAGCACTGTAAATATATTACCGTTTGTTACCACTATACCATGCTTCTGTGGCACAGTCAATGTCACTATGGGGTAAGTACAGGTCAGAGCTCAATGTTTATGCTACATTATATTATTCATTACACAGCATATATGAAACACATTTTCAGTTTTCGATGCCAGTGCAGAACACAAACAATATTTAACGCATAACTGCATTCAGATGACCGAGTTTGTGAGCTCAAATAATGTTCGCAATTTCAGAAATACAATCAAATACTGGGTAGATGTGTCAGTCTGGACAATCAGAAAATACATACAGGGTTTCATTAAATCCCAAAATGTTATGATGTTGTTCGATTTAATAAAAAAAAGTCATAAAGGTTTGCATTTAAAACCTACACGTGGGATTTCATTTTATAAAATATTTGACCTTCCAAGTAGCTCAGAAATCCACTCCCTCCAAATGAGGGAATGATTGAATAAATACCTTTTGAAAAATCCAATGCCCAGGTTTACTGAATTTTCCTTAATGTTCATGTTTAAATTTCCTGCCAATAAAGGCACATGCCTAGTCACTTTTGCAACACATGTCAGTTGTTGCAATTTACATTCACATTCATAATGTGTTGGACAACTTTGTCCCCACAATGCCACCAATACATTTTCTACAATAACTAACAATCACAATGAGAAATCACTAGCTCAATTCTCTCACTTATATTTCTCCTCCCCTTCACTAGCTCAGATTCTCTCCCAGTATTCTCTCCTCTTCCTGACCTCTATTCATTGCAACATCTGAAATAAAACATTGGTCAAACATGATCATAATTAAACAAAATGAACGGTGCACAAAAGATGTGAGTTTGCGATGCAAACAGGTTGAACAAGTGTGTAATGTGTGTTTTAATCCGGGCTTTACACAGCAAATATAAATGAGTGTAAGAGCCATTTCTCTTTGGTTTTGCAAGCTTGTTTGTACCGTTAGTGTATCAGTATCATTCCAAGTTATTTTGTGTATCAAGAGACCAGACAGCTGGGCAATTGGCCCTCATTGTGTGTTTGTGTGCCAGATGCAATGCATTTGGGACAGATATTAGGGTTTGCAGTGTTCAAAATTGAGGCGTGGTTGAATAAGCACGCAAGCACACACTACTTTTCCCCCTGCAACTTCCAGACTTGTGTGTCGACGTAATAAATCGGACTTGCGCTGTATTTCACAAGCCAAACGCCAAGTGACAAAAGGGGAACAGCCTTATTTCAGCCTCATCCCCCTGAGTCATACAATCCCCCCCGCTGTTGAAGTGTAATAAACATACAGGACTAATAAAGATGGGACCTACCAATGAAGGTGCTAGCGAAAGGGAGGTTGGGATCGTGAGGAACTTTTCCCCGACCATTTTCCACATTGGTCGCGTCCATGGTGAAAACGTGCTGCTGGAAAATGCAAAGAGAGAAAAACATAGGTTGAGAAACAGTTCCATCAATATATGTTCATGTTTACTTTAATGCACCCAACGGCAAACTGCCTTAAATTCCAAACTAATAAATATTTAGCCCTTCGGAGACAGTTAACTAAATATTTCTCTGTGCTTGGCACGTTGGTTGCACAGTGGTGTCGTCAGTAGGGATCAGGAGTAACAGAGGTAAGAGAGTGAGAGTGTAGACAGACAGCTAAGCAGGCAGGCCGACAGGTCGGATAAATAGGCAGACAGAATGAATGAGAACCCAGGTGAATGTCTCTGATCTCCCCAAAAGTGTCTAGCTCTGGGCATCAGTTCCTAGCCTAGGAATTAGTACTGAGCTTCATCTAGGATACATTATGGACAATGACATGAAAATCAGACTACAGCAGGTACGTGCAAAAGACGATTAAAATAACCCATGATTGAATAACTCTTTCCAGTAAGTGCCCTACCCTGGGCTGTGATACACACAGGGAATCCCTTGGAGCTTTGACCTCCATCTACCCGTGACAA
Source organism: Novumbra hubbsi (assembly GCA_016801125.1). Lineage (NCBI taxonomy): Eukaryota > Metazoa > Chordata > Actinopteri > Esociformes > Umbridae > Novumbra > Novumbra hubbsi. Next base: position 7,589 of record JACXGK010002386.1, on the reverse strand, counting down.
CAAGGACTGGTGAAATTAGAGGAAGTCAGTTTAAAAGGATGTCTTTCTGATGTCAAGACCTTGACCACTATTAAAGGCTCTTATTATCAGTACAGTAAACAGAGCTATATATGGCGTGTTCCCAGTACAGAAAAAGGTCAAAGGTCACAAATCTGATCTCTCTTCATTCCCCTCCACATTTCCTCTCTCTCGGTCTCAGTCCTCGGAGAAAGGGCAGGCCTTCTGGCATGCGGTTCAGGATCTCTGCTGTGTCTGATTCTCTCAGAGCTAAATAAACTCAGAGACGCCAGATGTTGCTCAGCCTGGCCTGTGTTACTCAGGACTATACATGGACAATAAGCAGTAAACTGAGTATAGAATCCATCAAATCTAGGAAGTAATTAGGATCAGGGCAATCGTTAAAATTCACTTATAGCGCTCTTTTCTCTTTAATTCTGCCTGGCCTTTATTTTCTTCAGTTAGTCGACCATTTTACCCTTCCATTCTCCTTTATCACTCTGGGTTCTGATATAGAACACTCCCTCCCTGTTTTTCCTTCCTGGTCAATTCAGGCAATACCGCATGTTGTTATCCTGACTCCACCAACGCCTTTCTATTCTCACCCACACTTTTCACCTCCCCCTATCGCTCTTTCCCTCCACCTCTCTACCCCCCCACCCGTTAGAGGGTCTCTCTCTCTCTCCCTCAAAACGTTATCAGTCTCTCCAACTCCCGCTGTACTACGCCCCTTCCCCACCCGATCCTGGCTGGTCTCTCAGAGCCAGTGTCTCTGTTTAACCTCAGCATAAAGCCGCGGGACTGGTTCTGCTGGTGTCTGCTGTTGATCAGGATGGCCCGGTCGTTCTCTACTCAGCACTGCCAAGTCAAACAGACCAGCATCCCCAGGACTGAGCTGATCTCTCCCACTCAGATCAGCATGTCTGCCTCTTTCTTGTCCCCTCTTTGTGTCTAATAAAGAGCAGACATCTCCCTCTGTCCGTCCCCACAACCAATCCGATTTCCTTTCCTTCTCCTCTCACTCTATTACAGCTTTCTCTCAGAAGGCTCTCTGAAAGCCAGCGTGGGAAAAATTTGCACAGAATTCTGTACTTTTTGTCCATTGTTATATTACCAACCGATTTAAAAGAGGTGGGAAAAGAGATGGAAACAGATTACAACAGGGAGATGAAACACAAACAGTGAGATAGAAACAGAAAGACAGAAACATAGATATATTAGAGAGATAGAAACAACCGAGGAAAACATAAATAAATGGATAATAATAGTGAGTGAAAGAGATGCAGAATTAACAGATTAGAAACAAAAACAAAAAATTTACAGACTTAGTGAGCATGGTCTTGCTATAAAATATGGAAACAGAGCTGCACTTCCTAACCTCCTGCATAATGTATTATGACGTTAGAGCCATGTATTTTCCTCAGATCAAACCAGCCCACAAAGAGTATGAAACCAAATCAAACAGAGAAACTCTATATTTACTAGTCAAATAATGCAATGTGCATCCTCAGTAGCAAGATTTTTGACCGTTGCCATGAGGACAAGGAAACCAGTTGAGCACTAACAACATTGTTAACAAAACCCATATGCATGTCTTCATTTATTTTATCTTGTCCTCTCACTTGTAACTATTTGCAAATTTTCACACCACTGTACTTACAAGAAAATAAACACAAGAATATAATTATCCTCTGTGTAAAATCTACAATGCTCTAAAATCCTAGACATGTTTATTTAATTTTGACTTTATTACGTTATTCATTTTAGATCAATCATAATGTAAAACAGCAAATCATGAACTGAGGCGAAGTGGAAACCTGTCCTGTGGTCTGACTAATCAAACTATGAGATTATTTGTAGGGATCATGGAAGCTGCGTCCTCCGGGTCAAAGAAGAGAGGGACCATTCACCTTCCTTATCAGTGCCCAGTTCAAAAACCTAGCATGTGATGGTATGGGGGTGCATAAGGGCACATCACATGGGTTACTTGCACATCTGTAAAGCCACAATTAATGCTGAATAATATATACTGGTTTTGGAGCAACATATGCTGCCATCAAGACATTATCTTCTTCAGGGAACGCCTTGCGTATTTCAGCAAGACAATGCCAAACCACGCTCTGCACGTATCTCAGTGGCATGACTCCATAAGTGTCCGGATGCTAAATTGACCTGCAGTCAAGACAGGTCACCCATTGAAAACATTTGGGGCTTTATGAAACAAAAAATAAGACAAAGGAGTCCCAGAACGGTTGATCATCGAAAATCCTATTTCAAGACAGATTGGGAATAAATTAAATGTTCCAAACAGAGCAATTGGTCGTTTACAGATTATAGTTAAAAGAAGTGGGTTAGAGTGTAGATAGACTCTCTTTTTTGAAACATGTTTCTGGCATCAAATTCAAAATGTGCATATATATTTCCAAAAACAATAAAATATTTCAGTTTCCACATTTGATATGTTGTCTTTGTACTATTTTCAATTAAATGAAGGGATAAATGATTTGCACATCTTGGTTTTATTTGCATTTAATGCAATGTCTTTTGGAAACAGGGTTGTAGATTGATGGCAGATTGATGGCAGTTGTGGTTGAACACTTTGTGTAGATTGATGGCAAAAATGGAGTTCATTGCAGTATAGGACTGTAGAGAGAGGTAAACCTCCACAGAAAGTCAGAGCTTCTCACCAGGGGGGACAATGTTGAGAGTGACTGTGACCGTGGCCTCTCTCGTCTGCTGTCTGTATTATAACAAACAGTTGTGTGTTTATTTTCCTTGCTCCAGCATAAGGTGTGTGTATACGGTGTGTGTCGATCCTACACAATGCCATGGAAATCCATGCCACCCTATGGCGGGCAACGCCACAGGGGGGACGTGCTGTTTATTTAACCAGTAACTAACTCACTCAGGAACACACGTATGTTTGCTTTCTCTCTGTTCCGAGATGGGGGGTCGCGAACTGTTGGGTCGGGCTGTGGGTGGTATGACCTTTGACCCCGAAGGTGTTTCATCTCAGTTCCCAGCCCAACAGTTCAGGTCGTGGTCAGCTGTCTTCAGGGTTACGGATGGGCGGGGGCTCTCCTCCTAATCACATATAGCTACAAGACCCACTGTCAGTTCACACCTTAACACACTGCCCTTCTGCCAATGCACACACATTTACCCTACAAAGTAGAAATGTTCTAATGCTCCCAGTGTCATAGAGGACTAATACCTAAAATATGGTGAACGTGGAAAGAGGGCCATTGTGGCAGAAAACACCCCCTTCCTCATGGTTAACTCAGGGGCAACCGCTCTAACTACAAACATAGCTGACAAAACACACACACACAATTTGACCACCACGAGACCCTTCCAACCATTCCCCACAGCTAGCCCACAGCCAGCCCACAGCTAGCCCACAGCCAGCCCACAGCTAGCCCACAGCCAGCCCACAGCTAGCCCACAGCCAGCCCACAGCTAGCCCACAGCCAGCCCACAGCTAGCCCACAGCCAGCCCACAGCTAGCCCACAGCTAGCCCACAGCTAGCCCATCCCTGCCTCACTCTTTTGATTTTAATAGCTGCCACTCTCCCTAATGTTCCATGCCCGGTGCCTCCCCAGGTTATGCCCAGTCCTGCTGGTTGAGGCGCACAGGCTCTGTTGGCCATGTAGAGGCAGACCTGGCTAGAGTTCCAAAAGGGGTCTCTTTACCATGCACACAGGACTGCACACCAAGGAGAGCGAAGACGGTGACAAATATATTGAGATGACAGGTGGAGATACAGAAAGAGAGATCGAGTAAAGATAGGAGACGGAGAAACTGAAAGGAAGACAGAGGAGAGTGAAGAGACATAGGAGAACGAAGTGAACGAGGGACGTAGACGTGGAAGGGAGTGCGAAGGAGACATCAGACAGCATCATGCAGAAAGTACCGCGGAGAGACATGGTGCCTTAATCACAACAGCTCTAACAACAATGGGAGTAGAGCAAATCCGCTAAATAAATGGGGGTCAATGGGAGTCACGAGAACAGAGCCTTCAAAGCCCGACAGCTTAGTCTCATTGCTGAAGAGTCTGTAGACCAAGATCAGATACGAGGCGACTGACACAGCTCCTCTTCCAGAGCATGTTTCTGTGTGGGTAAATCTGATTGTCACTGTTTTTGTACATACGTGTGTGCGTTAGTGTGTGTGTGTGTGTCTGTGCTGCAGCTGGTTCTTACCTCACCACGGTGGCCAACATACACAAAGGCACACATTGGCTGGAAGGCCCCCGTTCCACAGGCCAGCAGGTGGGTGCGGTTGTAGGGCTGCAATAGGCGCACAAAGTTGGCACACTCCGTCTGTGAACACACACACACACAGGTGAAACATGTTAAAATACGCACAACAGGCTGTTGTCGTCCAATTTATGACAGGATTTCTTTAAGGGGTTAGCAAGAACTAACAGTTCTTAACAAAAACCATTGATTCCACATGTTAGCAATGAGGGCCAAATACATGACTTTAACAGATTAAATACAATATAATTGAACAAACGCCGCTTTCCAGATCTTTCCCACAGCCTTACTCAGTCAGTGAATGGAGTCAGAAGAGGAAGAGGGATGAGCGAGCAATGAGAGAGGGGTGAGAGAGGGGAGAGAGAGGAGTGAGAGAGGGGTGAGAGAGGGGTGAGAGAGGAGTGAGAGAGGGGAGAGATGACAGAGAGAGATGAGAGGAAGAGCAGGGTACAGATGTATCCGGTTCTTGACAAATCACAATAGGCACTAGAGAGTGACAGCCAACCAAAAACTTGCCCAGAGTGTTACTGCCCCTTGGGTGACAAGGTGAAACTCATCTACTTAGCCAAAGTGTGACTGTATGTGTGTGTGCGTGTTTGGGTGTTTTCCAGTGTGTGTACGTGCATGTGTTGGTTCCACTAGCTGACCACTAGCCACTCAACCCTGCTGTGATTGCTTCCTGAAGAACTATAGAGGAACTATGTAGCAGCGGCTCAGAGCCCACATCAGTGCCAATAGCCAAATCCTTTCCAAGGATAGGGGCTACAGTATCCATCTCAGAGATAGTTATCAAACTCCAGCAAAACAGATGCTGTGTTAGAGACATGATAATCCAAATAAACAAACCTGCATCTGTAGAACCCATTCCATTTGAGAGAATACATTCCCATTTGGCTACTACCACTGTCCACTTTATATTGTTTAGTAATGATTAAGATGAGTGAAACACTTGGTAATGTATTTGTCTGTGATATTGAGTAACAATGCTGAGTAAAGTATTCTTCTCGGATATAGAGTGACATATGCTTGGTAATGGATTAGCCTGTGATATTCAAAGGCTAACGTGCAGCAGTGCAGTGGCACAGTTGTGCTATCAGCGCTCATATGTTTAGAATGTGTGAGGGATCCATCTTGAAAGAGCTGTTTCCAGTGTAAACAGACTGTAGACACTGAAAAGCAATCAGCACTGGTAACACTAACAAGAAATCAAGACCATTGCTAAGGAAAACACACTCACACGTATGTGCACATAGGGACACACACATACCCCCACACGGTCAAACCTTTGTAGACACACACTCAAAGACATGTATGGGTGCAAACACACATGCATGTTTACAGGAACAAACTCAGGCACACATTTCAAAGCTGTTTTTGAAAAGGCAGGATGCTATGCTGTCCTAGTCCCCTGGGTGTTTACAAAGAAATTAGATCAAAGGAACATTGTGCTAAGGAGAGGCGCAGGTGACCAGACTACAGATTTGAGATAGATAACTGCAAGTAGATAGATAACTGCAAATAGATAGATGACTGCAAGTAGATAGAAAACTGCAAGTAGATAGATGACTGCAAGTAGATAGATGACTGCAAGTAGATAGATGACTGCAAGTAGATTGATGACTGCAAGTAGATATATAACTGCAAGTAGATAGATAAATGCAAGTAGATAGATAACTGCAAGTAGATAGAAAAATGCAAGTAGATAGATAAATGCAAGTAGATAGATAAATGCAAGTAGATAGATAACTGCAAGTAGATAGATGACTGCAAGTAGATAGATGACTGCAAATATATAGATAACTGCAAACACATAGATAACTGCAAAGAACACAAGACAAATCTACAACCACACCATTTCCCACACAAGCATGGAAATATCAGTTTAGCCATGCAATGAACAGTAAAACAGTAAAACGTATTAACAGTTGTGATGTTTTGGGGTTTTGAAAAAATGTAATCAATCGGAATATCTAGGGGTTTGCAGAGCTAATGCATGGGTCCTTGGGAAAATCCCCCAAAAAGTATTTGTCCGCATTATTTGTTGGGGGCAGTTGTACTTAACCCTAAAACATTTTTAACTGAAGAGCAAATCAGTTAAGTCCATAAATGTACCCCCCCAACTCCCCCTATGGGAATTCAAACAATCAATTAAGCTGTAGGAACCAACATAAAATAGGGCTGATAATGCCTGTTGGTTTGGGTGGGGGTCCCTAGACAAAAGGTTGCAGACCTCAGTATTACAGATTTTTATCCATAACTACCCACGATGCACAACTGTCTGTCAATGTGATATAGAGAACCAATTCAGTAGAGCGACTTTAGCTAGATGAATGGACCCAACAAAATTGACCTTATGCCTAGCAAACCATGATATGCTTGGATGTATGCTCATTGGCTGGAACACTATAGAGTTTAATTAACTCAGTGAAATATTTATTTTTAAATCCCTATTAATTAGCTATCTTAAGTTGGGACGTGTCATCCTGAACCCTTTGTCACTTTTGTGTAACTTTAAATACTATACTTTGGACTGTAATACCAAAGGAATATTTACACCTTGTCACATGTTATTTAGAGCATCATTACGTTTTTTCTCTCTCACTCTTCTCACAGATAAACACTATTGTTCTTTTAAATGACAACAGTAAAAACATTTTGACAATTGCCAACATGAGGTTGCACATTAAAACAGCTAGAATCATCCTGCTTAGACCCAAAATAGGACAGAACACATTGTTGTCTGGATGACTTTATCAATCTAGGACAGAACACATTGTTGTCTGGATGACCTTATTAATCTAGGACAGAACACATTGTTGTCTGGCATGACTTTATCAATCTAGGACAGAACACATTGTTGTCTGGCATGACTTTATCAATCTAGGACAGAATACATTGTTGTCTGGCATGACTTTATCAATCTAGGACAGAATATATTGTTGTCTGGCATGACTTTATCAATCTAGGACAGAATACATTGTTGTCTGGCATGACTTTATCAATCTAGGACAGAACACATTGTTGTCTGTCATGACTTTATCAATCTAGGACAGAACAAATTGTTGTCTGGCATGACTTTATCAATCTAGGACAGAACACATTGTTGTCTGGCATGACTTTATCAATCTAGGACAGAACACATTGTTGTCTGGATGACTTTATCAATCTAGGACAGAACACATTGTTGTCTGGATGACTTTATCAATCTAGGACAGAACACATTGTTGTCTGTCATGACTTTATCAATCTAGGACAGAATACATTGTTGTCTGTCATGACTTTATCAATCTAGGACAGAACACATTGTTGTCTGGATGACTTTATCAATCTAG
>JACXGK010002385.1:28853-55352 GCA_016801125.1 Novumbra hubbsi | reverse complement strand
AGTTTGGATCAGCAATGAGATTGATGCATCATACAAAGCCAGATGCATTATAAAAAAACTAGCAATCTATATGAATGGGTATGAATAGCCAGGCCTAGTAAACAGACACGACCCTCAAAAACAAACCTACAACTCAGTGAGTCACCATTAGCTCGAAACAAATATATTGTAAATAAATATATAAAAACCCTTAAAAAATTTAGTCATGTACAACTTACAATTCACGGAGCTGTCCGTCTAGGCTTCTTTACGGAACCATGGCAACAGTGTTTAAATGAGAACAAGAAAGAAAAGACAACAGAACAGTAAAAAAAAAAGAGTATTCATGATATGATCGGGTACATATGACAATAAAATCTGGACATTTTGTGAACACACTAAAAACCTGAGAATACATCAATGATCTATAGTTGTATGTATGGCTGATTCTATGCGAGTCACATGCGTGGCATTTTTTCAAAGCCTTTTTGTGTTTCTTTATGAATGCTTCGTGTGTTATGCTATAAATCAGTTGACTATCACATGGCCGTACTATAGGATGTCATAGTAACACCATTTTGGTTTATTGTATGAAGCAGCACAGTGATCTATAGAGAGCTACGACTGCGTGAGTAAAACATGGATTTAAAATTCCATCCAGTACACAGTTGGAGACATTTATATTGAAGACCTGTTGTTGCAATGTTTTATTACATCTATTCAAGCTTCCTTGTCCTCTGCAGGTCCACTCAAGGCATGTTCTAGAAATGTCTGGTCTTACTAAATGCTTTTCTGTAAGGCCGGACATTTATTGGGATATTGAGCATATCGGTATGTCCGTAACCTTTTCACCTTTCAAACGGAATCAGGAAAAACATGCTTTAAGGATATCATATGGTTGTTGGTCAGTCAGACTGGAATGCAAATAGGACGGTGAGGTTTACTGACCAGTAGTTTAGATAGAGGCTGAAGGAGATTTGGCCCTGTGACCTTATGATTTCCAACCTTCACGTATAATTGGTGGTAAAGACTCCAGTAGAGTAAACTGCCTCAAAACTGGTCAAGAAGATTCTCTCGCTCTCGTCGGAAATTCCCAACACCTCCAGTGGATGACGTCCACGTCACCGATTCGTCCGCTCCGGTGCCGGAGCACCAAGGCTCGGTCCGCGCGCTGACTCATGAGTCGTCTCCTTCCCTCCTCCCAGGGTGGCATTGAAGTGACCACTGTGGCAGAGCGACCTATGATAGAGGCGGCAGAGAGGACGGAAGGTTTAGCCTAGCAGTGGCCCCTCAGCCATCTCCACCAGCACCCTGTAGCAGCGCCTGCCTCATCACCAGCCACACACACATCTTACCAACCAAGCGTCATCTGACTGTGAGTAGCCCCCCCCCCTCGCCCCCACAGCTAGCCCGCTCTGGCGGTTGTATCTCTAGCAGGGTGTGTTTCTCATTTATTAACAGGCGTTCTGCAATGTTTTATTAATATACACCATAGCTGTCCTGCTGTCACTGCAGTTTGCAATCATCACTTTTTTTTCTTTCTTATTTCTGATTCTATTAAGCTTAACGGCCGTGGGCTCATCATTTATTTATTTTATTATGTTATGTACTCTATATGTGTTAGAATTTTTTGTGAATATATATTTTTCCCAATCATTTTGTTTTCCGGGAGACAAATAGATTCAGTGGTGTTCGTTATTCCTGGTTGCATGTCTCAAGATAGGAACTTGATTGTAAATAAACTCTCAGCTGCATGGCTTTCATCTTCACCGGCAGGTGGGCAAAGGTAATGACTGGGGTGTTCTCCTCTTGTTGACGGGAAAGCAAGACATGTCCATGAATATACATAATACCTCATTTAGGAATATCTTGATTATTGCATTTTACATCAAGCGATGGTGCTGGTTATATTGCCATCATGCTTTCATCAAAGAGTAGCGGAAACCAATTTTAGTGTTACCGATAAGACCAACTAAACTCTGTGTTCAGCCAATTGCGTTTTGGAAAGGCCAGTCGACCGTGGACGGGCGTGTAGAAGTGCTCTCAAAGGGAGATAGCATCATTGTCCTGACAAAGTCTGGGGCCCACTTTGGTTTCCAGAATCCAAGAGGAATATGCGTGTCACTGTGGTAGATGCCAGATGACAAATTAGTTTGCTGCTTACTTTTTGCTATTTGCATCTTTCTTTTCTTTTTCACTAAAATGTTTGGAGGGACATTCGATAATCGGTATATCAACGTTGTATTGCATGAGCTGATTGTAATCAGCAGGTGACAGCAGTCAGGTAGGCCAGGTGCTGTAAGGATGAACGGTGTTTGATGTGCTCTACTGTTTGCAGCCAGAGAGTAAAGGGAGGGCTGGGTACCGAGTGCTTCTAAGAACCCTTGTGCTCCCAATGTGAGTTATGTGGATGAATGAAATTATGTAAAACCTATAAGCCTACAGATTGTATGAACAGGTGTTCAGTCTTACAGAGAGGCCATTCATGTTTTTGTATAATAGAAAGACTGTTTGCTAGAAGGCTAATGCTATATAATATGTAGTGATATGATTATAATGGCTAATGAAATACATTATGGTATGTGGATGAGATGTTATGGCCGAATGGCAGGGGTCCAAACCCCATATTTTAGCTGTTGTTTGAATCTATTGAAATGAATTCCATTTCCATATCCGGTCTTGTTAAACTGATTTGCAAATGTCAGCGATAAAAGTAAACCGTTATCCAAAGAGTTAGTTTTGTGTTGCGTTTTGCTAATACTACATAAAAAAATCTGAGTAGAGCTGTATAACTGCTGGATTCGAGAGAAATACCATAATGACTAAATATAATGGAGCCATCTTTGAAGATTTCTCTGTAGCCGAGCCAATTTGAAGCCGTTTGAGTATGTTTATCGTTTACAGTCTGTGTTCAGGACAGACGCTTCCTCATAAACAATGTTCAGGTAAAATGTTAACAACAATAGGTTGGGCGCAAGGACAAACGTAAACTATGCTCAGATGTGATAACGTCCAGGAAATTCAGAGAGATGAGTGTGGGTTGGTTTGGGGGCACCAACCCAATGGATGTGGACGGCTGATAAACGAGGCCTAATAGTCTCAAACCCAGAGCACCACCTACTGGGGAGCCGAAGCCTCATCCACAACAATATCACCAGACGTGTAACATGGGAAGAGAACTAATGAGACGGGAACCATCTTGATTGTCTCCTCTCCGTTGCACCACACATCCTTTGTGGAGCGGTTTGGTGCGGACCACTGTCCATACGAAGCAGCGGGTTTACCTTCAATGTTTCAACTGTTGCGACGTCGACTGTTAGCCAATCACACTGGGCTAAATGGAAAAGGTCATATGTTGAAACGAATAACATTTGGCGGGTCTGTACACAGTGACCGACACACGCCGGGGGTGTCTCTTCCTAATTAACCGCTACTCATCGTGGAGTTCACTCTTAGAATGTTTTAAGGTACATTCATTATGTAAAGGGGAGAAGGCCCAGGTGTTTCCAGGTGTTTCCTTGGCCTGTGTCTGAGGTGCACGTATCGAGGGGGCAACTAACCAAGAGAATTCTCTGTCACTCTCGGAGGAAGATGGAATTTGATAGGCATTTTTGCTTCAATTATTCCACAGCAGTGAAACAAACATATTTCGCTGTTCAGCCCTGCTTTCCAAGCAGCCCATGAGCTGAAATGTGTCGTTGGTGTTGCTGTTTCTAAGCATTTGTCATTTGATTCCACCGCCTTCGAAGGGCTACGTCGGGTCCTAATTCCCTTGTGAAACCCTGTGTGTTCCCCATCCAGGTGACATCCGTTGCAAGGGGATGACCGAGCGCATTCATAACATCAACCTCCACAACTTCAGCAACTCTGTACTTGAGACCCTCAATGAGCAGCGCAACCGCGGCCACTTCTGTGACGTGACGGTTCGGATCCATGGGAGCATGTTGCGCGCCCATCGCTGTGTGCTGGCCGCCGGGAGCCCCTTCTTCCAGGACAAGCTGCTCCTGGGCTACAGTGACATCGAGATCCCCTCCGTGGTGTCGGTGCAGTCCGTCCAGAAGCTGATAGACTTCATGTACAGCGGGGTGCTGAGGGTGTCCCAGTCCGAAGCCCTCCAGATCCTCACCGCCGCCAGCATCCTGCAGATCAAGACGGTCATCGACGAGTGCACCCGCATCGTCTCCCAGAACGTGGGCCTGGCCGGGCCGGGGGGCTTCCCGGGGGACTCGGGGCAGGAGACGCCGCGGGGCACGCCCGAGTCGGGCACGTCGGGGCCCAGCAGCGACGCGGAGTCGGGCTACATGCAGGCCACGCCCCAGCAGTACACATCCCTCTACGCCTACTCGGGCCTCCCGCTGCAGAACGGGACGCGCTACGCCGCGGCCCAGGAGCCGGACCCGCCCTGGATCACCCGGATCCACGAGAGGTCGCAGCAGATGGAGCGCTTCCTGTCCACCCCCGAGACCACCCACTGCCGCAAGCAGCCGCGGCCGGTGCGCCTCCAGACGGGAGGGCCGCACATCAAGCAGGAGGCGGAGGAGGAGTACGGCTGCTACGGCGCGGACGGCTGCGGGGAGGACGCGGACCACGTCGAGGGCGCCGAGAGCGAGCCGAAGGGCGAGAGCTTCGACTCGGGCGTGAGCTCGTCCATCGGCACGGAGCCCGACTCGGCGGACCAGCAGCCGTACCTGCCGGCCTTCCGGGACGGGCCGCCCGACGGGCCGCCGGGGGAGGGGACGCCCGTGCAGATCGAGGTGGACGACGCCTCCTCCCCGGAGCCGACCCACGACGGCGAGGAGGCCCCGGACGAGGGCGGCGAGACGTCTGGCCTGCCCGGCGCCATCATGGCCCAGTCGCTGCTCTACATGCGCCAGGCCGACTCCCACACCAGCAACCTGAGGATGCCCGTCACCCTGACCAGCAACGCCCCGGCGATGGGCGCCCCGGGCAACGCCTACCTGCCCACCCTGTTCGCCACGCATTCGAGCGGCTCCAACAAGCCCTTCCTCTTCAGCCTGCCCCAGTCCCTGGGGGGCCAGCAGGCCCAGTTCGTGGCCGGGCCGTCCCCGTTCCCCCCGCTGACGGCCCAGCAGCTGGCAGCCCGGGAGCAGCAGACGGCCGCCATGAGCCAGGGGGAGAAGAAGCCGTACGAGTGCACTCTCTGCAGCAAGACCTTCACCGCCAAACAGAACTACGTCAAGCACATGTTCGTGCACACCGGTGAGTACGGCATGCCCCGGGGGCCTCGGTGAGTACGGCATGCCCCGGGGGCCTCGGTGAGTACGGCATGCCCCGGGGGCCTCGGTGAGTACGGCATGCCCCGGGGGCCTCGGTGAGTACGGCATGCCCCGGGGGCCTCGGTGAGTACGGCATGCCCCGGGGGCCTCGGTGAGTACGGCATGCCACGGGGGCCTCGGTGAGTATGGCATGCCCCGGGGGCCTCGGTGAGTACGGCATGCCACGGGGGCCTCGGTGAGTACGGCATACCCCGGGGGCCTCGGTGAGTACGGCATGCCCCGGGGGCCTCGGTGAGTACGGCATGCCACGGGGGCCTCGGTGAGTACGGCATGCCCCGGGGGCCTCGGCTCCGCTGCCATGTAGCCTTGCGTAGCGTTCACAGGCTCCAGCGGTTTATTCAACATCCCAGCGTCCGAACCTCCTTCCTCTCTGTTTTTTTTGTGGTGTGTAAACGGTCACCGGGAGACGGGGCACTAGAACCAGCCTGTTGTCAAATGACATTATTTGTGTCATCAAGCAAATGATCTTTATGGAGGATCCCCAAATAATTGCGTAAAGTGATAAAGGCCCATTAAATTACATGTTATTGTTAAAACAATAAGCATGATCTTTCTTTTAAACATGATTTTATGATCTGAAACAACAAAAGTGGCATCATTTATTAGTTTTCCGCATCATAGAGAACCGAGGACAGAGAGGAAAGAAGGAAGTTGCTTAACTGGTCGGACGAGTTAATTGTTCCTCTGAATTACTCAAGGAAATAACTGGACATTCCTGGAATTCAAGGCAGTCGGCCAAGTGGTGCTACTATTGTCTGTAGAATTTGGTTGCCCAAAAACGATGATCACTTGCCAGATTGTTTTTAATTAGGCATTTTATTTAGGCATTGAAAATGGGGCATAGTCGTTTGATATAGATTAATTGGAGCTGTATAAAGTAGTCAAATTATTCCTGGTACATTGAAAAAGGAATGGTGGCTTTCTGCATCATGACTGAGACAATGTATTTGATTAATACAAGCAGTAAAGTCCCGTTTGTTTGACAATGAAGCAGGTTCTGATATATATGAAATGGATTAGGTGCCAATTTGTATTTTAGAGTTTTATTAGTGTGTGTTCGCGGCGTAAATATAATGAGATAAAAAACACTGATGGCAACTACTACTGAGCAGGATGTTGGAAGGGGTTCAGATTTGACCTGAATACATAAGCGGGCTTCACTTCCAGTTAAGAGCAGACTGGAACGCTGTTGAAGGATCCACATCGCATTGTTCATTTTTAAATTGTTTTTGAAAATGTATTCAAACCGAGATCATATCATTGATATCTATTCACACGCTGCGATACCTATTCAGAAGCCGAGAGAGAGAGACACAGCGAGTGGTATCGGCGCCTATTGAGACGCCAATAACCGGACCCCCGTCCACAAAGCCCTTGGCGGTGACGTCAGGCGAGGGCATTGGGTTCGTCTCTGCTCGCTCGTTTGCGCGCGAAATAAACAAAAACGTGCCTAGTTTCCCAAGGCTGCACTGGAAGAATGGAGTTCCATTGTCACGCCGTCCTTGGTCATTGGTCGACTTTGTGTCGTGTGTGTGTGTGTGTGTGTGTCCCATCCTTCTGATGACTGTGACTTCTGTCCACATCTAGGTGAGAAACCGCACCAGTGTAGCATCTGCTGGCGCTCGTTCTCCCTGAAGGACTACCTGATCAAACACATGGTCACACACACGGGCGTGCGGGCCTACCAGTGCAGCATCTGCAACAAACGCTTTACCCAGAAGAGCTCGCTCAACGTCCACATGCGCCTGCACCGTGGGGAGAAGTCCTACGAGTGCTACATCTGCAAGAAGAAGTTCTCCCACAAGACCCTGCTGGAGAGGCACATGGCCTTGCACAGCACGGGCGCCAGCGCGGGACCCGCCTCCATGCCGGCGGCCACGCCCGTGCCCGCCGGGGGAGGGGCCGGGGGCGGGGCGGTGGGTGTGGCCGCGGAGGCGGGCTGCCTGGAAGGGACCAGCTACGTGTGTTCCGTCTGCCCGGCCAAGTTCGACCAAATGGAGCACTTCAATGACCACATGCGAATGCACGTCTCCGACGGATAAGTACCCGCAGACACACTTCTTTACAAAAAAAAGAGAAAAAAAAACGAATTATAAAGAAAAATGGCACTAGAATTTTTGTTTTTTTGTTTTTTGGGGGCATGAAGAGTAATGAGTACAGACACTGGCACATTAAGGTTCCCAGAAAGGATTTTTCTTTCTTTTGTTGTTATTCTAAAAGAAAAACAAGATGGTGGCCTTAAGGCTTTGTAGTTTGATGTTGATCTACTGGATGGATCCTAACTACAGGCCTCTAAATGTATGCTTTCCTAAAAATACTGATTTATGTGTTGAACACTACCGAAAGGCCTACGAAAGAAACACACACACACACACAAACTCACACACCTATATACAGTATAGATAAACAATTGTATGAGTGTACGTTCTCATGTGTGTATGTGTGTACTCGTGGGTGAGACTTTGTATTAGTACGTGACTGTTTGTGTGTGTGTGCGTGTGCAAACATTGCCATGGAATTTTGTACATGGTAAATGTGATCCCGTATTGACCGTTTTGGACACTATTGTAGACGTCCGAGCTTACTGTGGTATAATTTTCAAAAAAAAAAATGAACTAACAAAAAAAGATCTGGCTTGGCCTAAAGAGTCACTAAAATATTTGTTGGTCACAAGTTTGCCTTCTTATGTTGGATAAGACAAGGATAGTAATTAATTTGACACTGGGTTTTTATTTATTGTTATGGTATTGAGGGATTACAATGCAGCTGTTCTGGAGGTACAAGTTTATTTGAATAATTGTACTGAAATGTAACTTCCTGTGAGTTGGTATAGGAATGGTTATTTTGGAATACGTTTTATTGTCCGTGCATTTTGAGGGTTCAGGTTAAGTTTACTAAATTAGGGTTGTTGAGAAGACAGTATTTGAGCAAAAATTTAATATTCTTAAGATTTTTTTTCATTTGCATACTGTACACTGCCACTAAAATATTAGAAGACTGTTAAGGCTGTTAGACCTCTTCCAATTTCAAAGATGTTAGATGACAATAGACGGAAGATCCTTGACATCGGTTTGTAAATGATTTAGTTCTCTTTTGATTTGACGTACGCAGCTATGGCAGACTTGAGTATGCTACCAGACTCACCGCTGCTCTTGAACTCACACCAGACTGTTATCAGTTGTAGATTACAAACACGATTCGTCATTATTACTACAAAACAAAAGGTGTTAGTTGACAACAGAATCGTTTACCAGGGGAGTTTAGGACAGCAGTCAAACGGATTACCAGAAAATTTAAAATTATTCAGTGAACTTGCATCGGACAGAAATATCATGTTGTGACCCTCCTCTGTGTACACTGTTTTTAGGACATGACATGGCTATTTGAAAAGGTGGAGGAACAGAAATGCACTACTCCCGAAATGATAGCTCCACCTGGTGGAACAGATGACATGTCATGCCTGGACAGGAAATACAGACACGAGAAACACACAAGGCAAACAAAGCCACAATTAACCCTGGTTAATAATTACTTTAGAATATACCACAATTAACCCTGGTTAATAATTATCTTATAATACACCACAACTTGCAGATGGACTTTCCAGACAATAAGATACATTCCTGTTTTCTAAGTCCTAGCAACACAGTATACATTATAGATTTGGGAGTGGGGGTTGTCCATCAAGAGTCCCGTCACTTATAAGCTTTGCTCTGATATTTGGCTTGTCATTCTTGCATTCTATCCAAAATAAGACAAACACGCCTGCAACTGAAATCTGAGGATCTTGCTCATTTCTGAGTAGACACACCCTGTGGTTACCACGGCGAGAGTGGAACTAACAACAATTACACATCTGAAAAAACACCCCTTGTAGATTTAAAAAAACAAAAGTGCTACCTTTGCACATTTTCTTCAAATGCCTGTGCTTAATATTGAATTGTTTTACATAAGAAATGAAATTCTATGATTTTCATTTTGTTAATTTTTAAAGGAAAAAAAGCTTAAACGCTTGATAAGAGGACTGCATTACTTTCTTGCATATATGTTGCACTGCTTCAACCCATAAGTGCACTACTGTTACCAGAGATATTATAGTTTTAGAGAAAAAAAAAAGAATCATTTTTGTATCTATTGTTTGGTTGTAGAATTCACGTGTTAGAATAGCTTTATTTCTTCTTTTTTTTTTCAAATAAGGCAATTAAATGTTTCTTGGCTTTTGTTATCGCTTGCTGTTATATGTATTTACTTGTGCTGTGTTTGTGCAAGCGTTTATTTTTATTTAAATCCGAACCATCGTGTAGGCTTGTCTCTGTTTTTAACCTTTTAATGGATTCTTTTCAAGAGTTAATCCCCTCTAGCAGCAGTCATCCCATCGCATACATTAGAACAGATGGTGAATCTTCCTACAAAAGCATTCATGCCAAATGAAAATCCTCCCCCCTCCCCTCAGAAGCCTCCACCCCTCCCAAAAAACGAAAAACATATAGTGTGAGTGGACAGAAGTGACGTTTCTTTGGGAATATTTGGTGGGATGGGAGACTGTACACGCCTTATTGGCTATTTGTAGATTATACACACGTGTGCATCTCATGCTTGTGCGTGGGTCCATGTGAGTGTTTGTGTGTAGAAACTTTGGTCCCCCACGAGGAGGTGGACTCCCTGAACTGTAGGGCTTCCTTTGCAATATGCAGTGCAGGTAATATGAGAAGCAGTTTTGCTAACCCTCTTGGGCTAATAAACACATTTCTGTGCACATCTACATCTATTGATCGGACGCGAATACCGGTTCATACATTGCCTCTATTGGAAGGAATACCGGTTCATACATTGCCTCTATTGGAAGGAATACCGGTTCATACATTGCCTCTATTGGAAGGAATACCGGTTCATACATTGCCTCTATTGGAAGGAGCGCGTGGCATTCTGTGCCAAGTGCTTTAGAGAGCTTCAAATAGTAGCAAATGAAATAGATTACGCCTACCCGATAACTCACCTTAATTGGCCTGTTTCAACGGGAAAAACAGGGATATGATGAGGACTATTAGTACAAATTAGGATTGGGGTTAGGGTTAGTTAATTAGGATTGGGGTTAGGGATAGTTAATTAGGATTGGGGTTAGGGATAGTTAATTAGGATTGGGGTTAGTGACAGTTAATTAGGATTGGGGTTAGTTAATTAGGATTGCCTCATATCAGAAACCTCATACCAACTGCATTCGTCAGAGAGGGGTCCTTGGGCATGTCTTGGGGGAACAGTCTGTGGTGATTGAGGAACAGTCTGTGGTGGTGGGGGAACAGTCTGTGGTGGTGGGGGAACAGTCTGTGGTGGTGGGGGAACAGACTGTGGTGGTGGGGGAGCAGTCTGTGATGGTGGGGGAGCAGTCTGTGATGGTGGGGGAGCAGTCTGTGGTGGTGGGGGAACAGTCTGTGGTGATGTAGGAACAGTCTGTGGTGGTGGGGGAACTGTCTGTGGTGATGGGGGAACTGTCTGTGGTGGTGTTGGTATGGTCTGTAGTTTCGCATTTGATGAGGCAAAGTCCATAACAGATACAGTGCAGGGAACTGCTGGGATCTATTTGTATCCCATTCCTGTTGCGCTGCCATGCCGTGTAGTTGGAGTTAATGTCATTGTCTGCTTAATGGAAGAGCCTAGAAATGGTCAAGCAGACAGGCAGAGCAGCCACTTGTTTAGCCCAGACACAAATAGGACAAGCAATGCACTGTGAAAATGAGTCCAATCTTGTTTGAAAGAAAATAGAAATAATGTCTGCTCAACAATCTCACTCCACAATACCACATATTTATAGTGAAACCAAGACCAGACAATAGTTGCTTCCAAATCTAGTATCCGCGTGATATTTGAGCATTATTGTGTGACTAAGTGGCGGTCTCTTACAGTCAGCCTAAATTCTATTTATGTAATAAATGAATAAATGCACTATCGACTGTAGATGTTTTTCTAAAGTACATCCTGAGGGATTCAATGGGAACACGACATTGACCACGGTGAGGTAAACTGCAGTCCGCTTGGCCTTCCTCTGCTTGTCGGTTGACCCCACGCAAACTTGTCGTAGAAGCAGAGAGTTAGCATCATTAATAGCTTATATGAATGGGCCTTTTATAAATGGGTATTTTTTGGGAAGTCTCTCCCTGCCTTATAGCTCTCTAGTTCCTTGTTGTACCAGTGGCGGGTGTCTAATTGTTGTGTTCAATCACGTCCGTTCAGAAGTAGGGAAAACATGCAATGCAACCCTGAAATACGCCCCCTTGGTTTATATATATACGGTCGAGAAAGAATTTGTAATTTATGTTTGTAAGATTCTTATAACAATGTATTTTTCAACTATACAATATATTCACAGGTATAGAATTACGTAGAGTTAGGCCTTCAGCTTTTTGTTCAGTTGTTTTCTTATATTTCACGGTTTTTACTTTAGTGTACAGACACAGGATCTGCTTTGATGTCAGTTTTACAGTGTGTTGGAATCATCCGTGTGCTTGTGTTTTCCAGGGTTTTCCTTTAGCCTCCTTTTCCTTGCACCCATTGTGAACAGGTGTGTTTGTAGCTTGGTTTTATTTCAGTTGGTGAGCATAGAGAGGATTGAGAGCCATCACAGCTGGACAGAAGCGCATATCTTCTGGACAGACACATCACAAAACCTATTTTCAATCGGTAGATCCGTTCAGAGATACAGATTTGAAGGAGATACAGAACGACTCCTCCGGTGACACGGTTGCTGTGTTAGCGAGGGGGGAGGCTTCTGGCGCCTCTTGTATTCACTGTGATGTTATTGAGAGTTCTCCTTCTTGAACGCCACACCGCATGTGATGTAATCAGCAGCTAGTACATCTCCCATGATTCAGCAGGCTTAGAACTGCTCGCGCTGTTAATCTCACAGCTCCCGGTGACTCTACATTAGTGTCCTCACAATCATTTGATCCACTCACAGTAACTCGGATATTAACACACTGTTGCCACAACAGTGTCTCACTGGCATACAACATATAGGCAAAATCCAACCACATGATACCAGTTGAATCTAATGGATATACTGTATAATACAAGTTTTTCTTCGTTCGACAAGTTTAACTCAGATAAGAGAAACATTTTGAGGTACACAGAACTGCAGCTAAATGAATATGCTTTGAGGAAAATAAGGAGTATGCCTGTTTATCAAGTGCCTATTTGTACATTACATAAAGTAGTTTTGCTCTTCTACAGTGCATTTCCCAAATATATACAGTATATACACATGATAATCTATACACAAATGATAACAATATTTATACTACTATAACAAAAATGTTGGTCACCCTTAACATACTGCATCTTAAGAAAGCCCTTTACAATATCTTTATCCGCCTCGAATCATCTATTTATATAAGATAGATTTGTGTTTTTATTTCCTGCTGTCCTACATAGTTTTGTATCTAATACATATGAGAAAACAGCCAAGCAAACAACTGGAGTTCATCAACTGTAATAAAGATTTGCATTAAGGGTGTTTCCCAAACTCCTCTTCAGTAAGACTGTAAGTTAGCATCTATAGTAGTATGTTGTAGTAGTTATCCTCCTCATGTCTGCCATAACCCACACAGAGCCTTGTTTGGTTTGTCCAAATCTAATAACGATGTCATCCAAGATATTTCTCATATTCTCCAGAGTTTTTAAGCACACCTGTAACTGTCATGACTTCTGGCTTATCAGCACTATCAGTCTTCTGCCACACTGAACCGTTGTGATTACATTGGGGGGGTTTGTTGTAAAAATTATTATTATAAAAACTTTTAGGAAAAAAATCTTTAAAAAAAAAAGTTAATATAGATTTTCTGGCCTTTCACGTTTTGTGAGAATACCTACCACAAAGTCAAAGGTTGTCCGTAGACATATCCTGGACGCTAGGAGCTGAGCGAACACGCCGATAGCGATCTCGCTTCAGACATCTCAGTGCGTTAAGCGCGGTACCTGCACTCACTCTCTGGCTGTAGTTCATGTTGACGTTGGGCGTGTATTCTGTGTTTCCTCTGCGCATGTTGGGTGCTGGTAGGATAATGATGCTTCTGTGAACCCCTGCATCCATCCACATGTGCACCTATAGCGTTGTACACGGTCAGTGACACAAGGGCAGGGCTAGATTCCATTTAGCTACTCCAATCCGAGTGCCAGACTTTCCTTGTAACTCCCAGTCATTGCCACACATAATGGAGTACGGTGGTGTAAAGTAAGCTAAACAGAACGTGGCTTTGGCTAACTCCGGCCGGCAACGTTACAGCATTACAGCGTTACAGCAATACCAGTTAGTAGTGTAAACAACTTTATCTCGAAGAGTAGCAAGCATTTGTCTCAGCGCTAACTATAACTTAAAGTGTCCTTGTAATCAGGCCCGGCCACCCTGCCATTACAGCCTCTTCTGCATTCTTGTCTTCAATATTGTTGTATTTGAGTGTTACTCTACCCTAACCCTAACCCTCTAGAACAGGGGTCCCTCTAGAACAGGGGTCCCTCTAGAACAGAGGTCCCTCTAGAACAGGGGTCCCTCTAGAACAGGGGTCCCTCTAGAACAGAGGTCCCTCTAGAACAGGGGTCACTCTAGAACAGGGGTCAGCAACACAGGTTCTTTTTTGCCCCAAAAAAACGTGATCTTGTTTTGTTATTAAAATATTATACACTATGAAATTACTTAAGAATTCAGAAAAATAAATTCAGTGTTCCCTAGAAATATATTGTGATTGTACATTCATTTAATTTAATTAATTTAATCAATTGAGGAAACCAACCCAATAACTGTTGTTATATTAGGAGCCAAACCCTGTTGCCTACTAGAAGTCAAGTAGAAGACCTCTTATCAGGCTAAGAGGTGAATAGCGTCAGAGTTTGTATTAAAAACTCCAGGACCTAGATTCAGTCCACACTATTTCCTATTAGTGAGATTGAGTATACAACACATAGCATATCAGAAATATGCATATTCCTGCAAATTCTGGATCATTTCCTGAACCCAACATAGTCGGGCATCAGTCTAATATGACTATGTTGTCGACGATTTCTGAATCCAAAAGGTGACAATATCCCAAACCCCTTACTGGAAAACCAGATCAATTATTTTCTTTTTACAATTTGCTGGTCTGCTGGTTATTCGTCATGTGACATATTCCCCTCTAAATTGCTTCATGTTTAGCTGAATTTCTGTAATCATCACCCTCATATTGATGTTTATTTTAGTGTCACTGGCTTGCTGAACTGTATGATTACAGAACATCAGTCTCAGAAAAGCAATGTTTAGCATCTCGGGCATTGATGATCCACCAAACATGTTCCTGCATACAGGACGATGGCTTGCTTCCTAGCATGGTGTGTGCTTTTTCTTCTGGAAATGTCCCAATACAGGCTGCCAATCGGATAGTGTTTCATATGCAAGGTCTCAAACTCTCCCTTAAATGTTTTCACTTCGGTATGATGAACAGTGAGTCATCCAGAAGCTGTAGAGTTTCAAAGGTGCTGAATAAAAGAGCCTCTACCGTAGCTTAGCACCATGGATAATTGTCTTGGGGCTTTCAGTAGGACTTGCACTTCTCACATGTCCAAAACATCATGTATGTCAATGATGAGACTAAGCTAAATGCACTGCATTTGTATAAACAATATGGGTTTTGTCTCTTTTTACACCTGAACACGTTTCTGTTGACTTTCTGCTGTGTTCCACACACTTGTGGTCTCAATCAGCATGCAATCATATATAATTTGTTTGGACATGCAGAGCTTCCATTACAATACGTTGCTTTGTGTTGGTTTTGAAGGTGTCGTGGTTGTTGTAATTATATTCACGTGTTGTGATATGGAACCAAGCAAACCATTGGGGATCTGTTGAACATGTTGGATGACATATGTTTGTTTCCATAAACACCAAAGAATGATCGGAATATCACCATGTCTGAGTTATAAGCAGAGAAAACATTATCTGTTGTGTACGCGATAACGACAATTATCGAGATGTACTTTCTAAACATTTGTATGCGTTCAAGTCTGGCTCAAGTTAGATATTTCTTTTGATACTCAAGACAGGGTGCTTGTGAGAATGCGTTTCAGCGTTTTGTCCTTTGGTCACTATTAGTAGGCTGTAGTTTAGTGTTGTGTTAATGTGCCTATAGTAGAGCAAAATAGCTTTTCTAAAGAAACCCAGCAAAACCCGAAAAACAAATCTGACACGTAGTAGCTGTGATGTAAAAGTATAGCATGGTATAACATGTATAAGATTGTAAATGTTTCATTGTCCCCTGCCTAAAAGTAATACACAATATCCATTATTATTCTTTCTGGAAAATCTATTTAGGCCTTTCCAATACACATTGGTCTTATATTTGCTACAAGTGTCTGTTATTCCATGTTTTAGCAATTCATTTCTTCCTACAATGATGTTGATTTCAAAGCTTCTCTATCAAATTAACAAAATGCACTGGATTGGTGGAAATTCTTATTTAAATTTAGATGCCATGCACAATTTATCTATTTGCCAGACTCATTTTCTAAAAACAAAAACATTAGCTTCTTTAGCAAAATGTTTTTTAAACATATTGGAAGTACCGAATTTATAAAGATTTTTCTTATATTGAGATGGACCAAGATGTTAGTTGCTTTTGCACATATTTGTTTATTTGTTTGCGCAATGTGTTGATGCCATTAGATAAGTAGAAAAAATGTTTTTTGCCTTTGCCCAAAACAATCAATCAAAGTAACGCTAAATTTGGGCACATTTTTGTATCCCAAAATTTGATAAAATGTTGATGCCTAACCTAGAGCCTGTTAAAGATATGTGTTCCCAAGATAGCATTAAACCCAATAAGAAGCTGACATATTGAGGAATAATAACATAAAAAACAACCAAACAGTGAAATAATATTCTTATTAGTTTAGTCGTATTTAGGCCTCTTTAATGTCTTGGTCATTTAGTTTTTAGGTCATCACTGTATGACAATTACATGACTGTGTGCTTAAAGAAAATGTGTCCAATTTTAATAATCATTTTATTTCCCTGAGCCTAGTATGGCCCTCAGAATGCCCCGTCAGAACAGGTGGGCATGTTTGTAAGGTCTGGTACTACCAACCCTCTTATCCAGAAGAACAATCATTGGTAGATTTTTAATCAGATTGAGATGTCATGATATAGGCCAAAAGAGCCATCCCACCTGACTAGTCGTTTGTTTTAAACACCTCTGCAAAATGCTTTGTCATAACCTTCAATGACAAAGCGTGGAAATGTACTTTTATTAACAGGGAAAAAAACATTTTAAATGCACTGCCCATTTTTTATTTTTTATGTGGACCAAATTTCCTATCAGTTGGTGGCATACATGATGTTGATTACTACATTATATATTTTTTGTAATATTCATTGTTCATATCAAAGAAGAATGTAACCCCTTGGCAAATTTGTATTTGATAATATTTCACTTATTGGTGAGGTATGACATAGTTTAAAGCTTTTTTCAAGCTAGATGTGTGAAATATGAAATTAATATGATAAGTTATTTGGGTCAAGCTTCTTTAGTGTGGTAATGGTAGATGGTCAGTGTCTCCCTTGGACATTGTAAGATCCAATCAGTGATGAATCATACATTTTGTGTGCTCATGTACAAATTTATGTTACAGAAAGCGTAGCTTTTTAATTAGACATTCAAGCTTTTTGCTGCCATATCTTATAGGTGTTTATGAAACAAAAGGCACCTGCAGTGAAATCTGAGGTGCATTTATATATACATGTATTTAATTAAGAATCTTTTGTTAGGTTGTGTTGCCTGTTTTGACTTGCGATTTCATTATCTTCCTGATCAAATACTCCATCTATATATATTACAGTAATGAACTTGGCAGAAGTGGAGCTGTTGTAGTAAAGGTAGTTAACATCACAAATAAGCAACCCTGACTTATATGCTGCAGTAATGTTGTTTTTTTCAGTTTGTTTCCTTTTATTTGTGCTCCAAGTTGGTTTGTATGTTTATTACTGTTATGAAACAACCTTGTTTGAATTGTATGACTGCTGTTTTGAAATAGGTGATAAGGGTTTTTTAAATGTATGTACAAGGAAGTTTTATACTTGGACTTGTCAAACACTGGACAGGAGTGAGTTATATCCAACATTTCCAAGTTGAGAGCTATTATATGAAAGACATGAACCGACTGCACAGAATACAGCTTTATCAAACCCGTTTCCCAACCGATGGTGTGGGCCCACTCTACTGGAGAAGGAACCGTGACAACAGACATGCCTACCCTTCTCTGATCTTTATTGAGCTTTTAGTGAACATGGAAAATTATATTTGCACCATTTTAATTCCGTTCAACATGGTGCTCAATTGATCTACTTTTTTTAATTAATTTTTGTACATTTCTGGACCTTATCAAATCTGGCTATCACCATAAAATAATGTTTTCAAAATTCCCTATTCTAACTAAAGACGAATAGTTGGCCTATTTGCTAAAGTATCAAAAGGGATGCCACTTGAGAGTAGTTTACTAAAGAAACCAAACCACTTGCTATAAGTTATCTTACCATGTCACCCACACATGACGTTGTGCCCAGCATCCACCTTAACATCTGCCCTTTGCGGAGCCCGATACCACTTATCAAACCAGAAAAGATATTTGCACTAAACATATTTTGGTCTTCTTTGATGAAAAGCAATATAATCCAAAACAACAACCTATTCTTCAAATCAAAGTATCTGAAATAACAGAGCTCTCTGTGCACAGGGGTAATGCTGTGCAAAAAGGTAATGTTTGAAAAGTTTGTTTTTAACATTTTGTGTAAAGGTACGGAATTGAAATATTAGGAACTTGGACACATACATATATTTTTGTTTTTTCTTTAAGAGTTGATGTGTTTGACCAATCAGAAGTGTCTGAGTCTGGGGCGCATAGACGCTATGTTTCCTCTTGTGATTGTTTTGAACAAAATTAAAATGACTCTTATGAGCCCTAAATGAGGGACGGGAAGTTGGTAGTCACAAGATGTCCCACAAACCTGCACTCATTGTAAAATGTCCTCATCAAAATATGGTGGTAACTGAACAAAAGGTAATAAATATGTTATGTAGACAATATTTTCATTAAAATGATGCCAACATAAAAAATTAAACTTCCTTCATGGTAAAACGTATTTTTCTCTTCACTGATTTACTCATTTTTGTTTAAAAGCATATAAACTGTAAAAGTTGAAGTCAAATCTCAGCGCATTCAATTTTTTTTTACAAAATGGCAAAAATATTACATCATTTCTGAAGAAAAACACTGATGAATGGGAACTGCATCTTTCCTTGTAAGTTCTAACACCAGTTTTTCCAAAGAATCAAATGCCACCGAAATATATTATTATTGTTATCATTCATAATTTCCCATAAGGATAAAGGCAGCCAGAGTAAATTGGTAAAATCATCTAGGAGTCTTAAAAATCATCAATCATTATCAATAGCAATCATGATAAGTATGATTTCTGGTATCTGGAAATAATAGCTTTCCTGTTATTACCGCTTCGTGGTGTTGTTAAGAGGTGTTGCAGTTTGTCTAAATATGTTACGTGTTAGAGGAAGCATAAGTATGTGCCTTCTTGTAATCTCCTTGGTGAGCTTGATATTATTGAGAAGCTGAAGCCAGCCAATTGTGTTTGCACTAAAACCAAATTGCTTTTGTGATGTAGGCTATTTGAGCAAGCTTGTTGCGTCACTTCAACCGTACAGTATGCATGAGGGTGAAATTGGTAAGTTCTAGGGTTTGAGCTCCCTCCTGTCTGTTGATCTGTTAACTAGTGCAACTTATGGAATCCCCTGAATATATCTGAGCTCTGTACTGTGTTCAGTTTTTAAATCCATCTTATTCATTATACCCCCAAGGCACACTTCACAGTAAACATCCTCTGTGGACCATCCATTCACTAAAAGATAAGCAAATAACAACTCAAGTCCACCTTTTTATTGTCACATGCCACAGCTGAACTGCTGCATTACTGTAGTAAGAGATATTCAACCGTTTGTCTCAATCCACAGGGATGCATGAGTACAAGAGGTCGCCTCAAGACTTGGTCTACTTTATATTGGTTGTTCTTGAAAGTTTGTGTTTCTAAATTATTTTTGTTTGTTGAAATCTAAGAGAAAGACCTACAAGCTTTGAGTCTTACAAATGCACCTTATTCATGTTAGTCTGAGTGGAAAAGGCTGGCTACGTAATATCTTGGATTTAGCACCTTACTACACAGCATGGTTTCACTTTATGCCAGTTTTGCTATTCTTTCGTGCGTATGATTTCCAAAATAAACCTTGTATATTTTGTGAAAATGTTTAAAGGGATGTGCCAAAGTTTGGAGGCGATCTCCCAAGTTTTTATGCTTAGTCTATCATTTTTTCTTTCCTTCTCCTTCAGTTATCACAATGGTTTGTCAAACCTTTCCTATTAATGTGTGAAAGCAAGTTATTTCAGCAAACAGTATCATTACCTGCCATTTTACAGTAAGCCCTGTATTTCACGTATATTTACCAGTGATGTGTATTTGTTATTATAAAGAAAAATAGCCGTAAAGCTTCATTATGTTACATAATATTGTGACTTTTTTCGAAAAACTGTGAAGACTTATCTTGCATATACTTTATACAGAAGTATTAAGCCTTAATACAAAAGACTAAAAAAAGTGTGGAAGAATAAACTGATTGTTGCTAAGTAAGGATGATTTTTGTAAATGTTACCAGCACTTTTTTTGTAATTTTCACTTTCTGAGGTATTGTAAAAGTTCACGCTGTTTGTGAAGTTTGATTATGAAGGAATAAAAACTAGTACTTTCCTGTACTTCACAGAAAGTAATGTGGTGTGTTTTTATTTAATTAAATTACTTGCCCAGTATATGATAATTCTTACCTGTTGCTTCAATGATTCAAATAGCCATACAACAGTAAAGACACACATTTCCAAATAATATAAACTTAATATACTCTTCTATTGCGGTTTAGGAAACAACACCTCCCTTCAGAATAAAGTGATCGTATTAGTGTATTCAAAGTTGTCATAAGAAAGAAAGAAACATTGGTAGGCAGACACATTCAGATAGGAAAAACAAAACCTCTTAAGTACAATTGATTAAATATAATCTCAGTTACCACAAAAGTGCAGTGGGCCAAGTTACAGCTCAGGGGAAGACATGTTGAATTTGTGGCATAAGTAAATATAAAATCGAATACTCCCCTATTCAGTCTAAGTTGGGTGGGCATGATTTAAAGAATATAGTTATTCTAGTAGGATAGAGTACCGACAAAAGGTCCGTTTCAGCAAGCTTTGACTGCATGGTCTCGTCAAAGATGTTTATGACTACACCAAGATACTGAGTAACTTGTGAGCACAGTAGGCAGGACCGGGTGAAGGTGGGATGAGCCAAAAGCACGAACTAGCGACATATTTGTACGCGTGTGCAGAAACTCAATCGGTCATGCCCTCGTCAAACACGTAGGGACTGGAAGTGACGAAAGTGAGGTTTCAGATTTACCCTCATGCCTGCCTTACATCTTTGGCGCAGCATTGATGTTTCGAACAAGCCGGCGGAAGTACGCACTTTAACGACAGTTCACGACATATTTGATTCTCATACGGCATTTACATTGCACGTGTGTTTTTAGTCAAAATGGCTAAGCCAAAAACTACAAGAAAGAAAGTAAAGGTTTCAAAGAAGACAAGGTTTGTACAATGAACTATCTAGGTTATCTAATTATATTCTTTAGCACGCGATTTGCTACTTGGAAAAAAGGTCAAGAATCCAAAATGCTGCTAAGTACACTACATTACGCTAGCTAGTATTCTCCATACCTGCCTGACCGAACATGTAATAGAGACTTTCAATAGCATCATTTATAAATGACAATTGATTGAATAGTTAGTTAGCTCCGCGCTTTAACGTCATACAGAACGTGTGTGCTAAAGATTACTCCTATAATAGTCAATAACTAGACATAGAAGAATTGTACGGTACAGAACTGTTTAGTCAGTCATAATCTATTCCGGGTGTGTATAAGTAGGATTTAACGGCACATTAAACAACACCGAATTGTGCCCTGTAAAATATTACATACAATTGTTTGATACCATCCCCATTCGTGCATATCTAAACCAAGCATGAAAGAGTGACAAGCATGAAATAGTGATGCAATTGTAAGTTTGAAATGTGTACAGAAGTAAGATGTTTGTCACTTTCCTAGTGCGGTGGGTGTTCAAGGAACAGATGATTACGAAGAGGAGCTTCATCAGGCACTTGCAGGGGATGAAATAAGTGCCAGTGAAGATGAGGTGGGATATACACACACAGCAGACACACACAGCCTAGCAGGTAGAGCATCTGTCTAGTAACTAAAAGGTTACTAGTTCCAATCCCAGTTCTGTTGTTTGGCTTTAGAGAAAGATCATGAACCGGATTTGCTCCTTGTGTACCCAAGCGTCTCTCTAAAAGCAAAAAGGATTTTTTTTTATTAAACTTTGTTTATGTATGACTGAAATAATTTAATCTTTCAGTCCTTAAACTCCCGATCAGATCCTCTTACCGCCAGGGTGGAAGCTAGGTTCTTCGGTTCCTGAGTAAGATTCCTAATTGCTTCTTCTCCCCTCTGTAACCCACGCTATGCCAAGGACACGTTCCCAATGAAAGGATGTGTCGGTGGAGGCCCTGAAATGTTCCAACCAGCGTTAGTGGGGGGGGGGGCATTACGTCATTAGCCGCTACATTCGTTTGATTCTCTCCACTTTTACAATTGAAATGGTTAATTCTACTAATTAGCTGGATAAAAAGTAACAACAGGCTCAGCAATACTATTAAAAGTGTTATCCTTCTGAAATTCTCAGAATACAACCAAATATAGGTAAGCTAGATATCAGTGTTGAGACATTTAATAAGCTTATGTTTTCACATTCTGTTCTTCATCCTTTTTTTTTTTTTTTTTTTTAAAGATAAGTCACTAAAATAATTATACCTCTGAAATGTCAAAGCACTGAGAGTACCTCAAGCTTCGAAGACTGTGTCGTCTTACTAATTTTGATTTGAGAAACCTACTCCGTCAACAGAGCTCATTATGAGGCTATTAGGTTATGTTCTTGGATATAAATGTAATGATCGAGACCCAACTGAACTGTTCAGAATGTGAACAATTCTATTTCTTTTCTAACATAAGCTCCTTTGAGTCATTCACATGCATGTTAACACTGGCCCCATACTTGTCTTTGACATTTTCAAAGCCTGCGGAAGGTTATTAAGCACATTGTGGGTTTTAGTGCCGTGTGGAACGTGGTCTTTTCTGGCCCTGGTAATGCCTTTGGTCGGATCGTAACTTGTTCTGTTCACCTGGTAAAGTGAAGGTGAAATAAAAAGCGTGTCTTCTGGGTGGCAACAGGGGGGCAGCGATGACGAGAGAAAACACTGCAAACTGCTGGAAGCCATCAGCTCGCTTGGGGGACTAAAAAGGTCAGAGATGTCAGAAGTGGATACTCCTCTTTGAACGGTATCTTCCTGGACAAGCGTCCACGACCCTTTCGGTTTATTTAGTTGTTTTTAGTGTATCTTATGTTCAAATTGTACTTTTTGCTGTTCATGTTGAGTTGACATAATTTGTTTGTCGATGTGTGTTATTATCACTTTCAGGAAGAAGCTTACTGAGCGCTCTGAAGCGAGCGTTCAGGTGTCAGAGTTCACTGTCAACGCGGAAGGTAAACTGTGCTGTTTCCTCTGAAAGCACTCTGCTGTTGTAATGATAACCCTTTCAGGAAGATGGCTGTAGTGACAGGCTCCAGAAACAGTGACTGAAGTCACAAACTGTGATTCTAAGATCTGAACCGTGTGTCTGCGGGTAATGGTCCTTAGGTGAGGGAGACAAAATAAATTTGTCTGACCTCATTGGGACCTTGGATAAAACCCCGGCTGCCTTAACGTTGACGAAGAAGCAGCTGAAGAACCTTGAGCACAACCACACTGTCCTGGACACACCATTGACCAGGAAAGAGACCGAACAGGTACATCGCGAACACTGTCTCAAACCCAGGCTCTGTTCACGTCTGGCAGGATTGGAAAAAACAGATATATCCTTTCACAGATCCAAAGGGTGGTGGCTTTTGAGAAGACGTCCAAAGAGGTGTCCCGCTGGCAGTCTGTGGTCGTCCAGAACCAGAAGGCGGAGCAGCTGGTGTTCCCTCTGAACCAGGAGCCCTCTGGCCCCAAGCGCGTGGAGCACGTGGTGTCTGGGTGGAAGGTGGGAGTGGAGAGAAACTACATCACAGTTGGATTTTTCTGTTTGTGATCCGCGATGATAAACTGATTTCAGACTCTTGTCTGCTGCTCCAGGCCCAAACTCCCCTAGAACAGGAGATCTTCAACCTCCTGCACGCAAACAAGCAACCTCTCCATAACCCTGTCCTGACCCAAAATGAGGAGGCCTCTCTGAAGGCCATGAGTCTGGAGGAGGTAAGTCCCTCGGTCAGACACCTTGTCTACCATGTGGTGAGATGTTCTGAGGATGTTAGGACAAAGGCGTGCGCACCAGGCTGCTCTTTACCCGCTGTGCCCGTGGACCCGCTGTGCCCGTGGACCCGCTGTGCACGTGGACTGACATGGACAACTGGTTTTATGAGTGTTATTTCTTTTCAGGCTAAAATCCGTCGTGCGGAACTCCAGAAGGTCCGAGCACTACAGTCTTACTACGAAGCAAAAGCCAGGCGGCAAAAGAAAATAAAAAGCAAAATGTGAGTTATACATGTCCTTATATCTCATTTGGCGCACAATTCATTCGGGGCCACATTGTTTTTTCAAGTGTGCATTGGAAATAAATTGCTAGCTTCTGTGTAAGCTCTGCTGGAGGACCCTTCACACAAAGTAAATGGGAACGCAGTGAACTGGGAAAAGGTTGTTTAACTCACTGCAATCAAAGTGGCATATGTATGATGTAACGTCACTGACAGTAGATGCGTGAAGCACAGCAATATCATGAATAGTATTTTGATTCCTTCCCCAGATACCACAGGGTTCAGAATAAAGTCATGCGTAAGGAGTATCTGAAACGCTTTGATGAAATGGTAAAGACAGACCCGGCTGGTGCCTTGGAGGAGCTCAAGAAGATGGAGCTGTCAAGAATGAAGGTGAGCAGCTTCCAGAGACCTTTTACATGAAAGGGGAGATTGATGGGAGCAACTTGACAGGGCCTAAGAATAAATAGTGTTTATTAGCATGAAAGCCTAATCTCTCTTCATCTCTATTCAACCAGGAACGGATGTCTCTAAAGCATCAGAACAGTGGGAAATGGGCCAGGTCCAAGGCCATCATGGCGAAATACGACGACGGGGTAATGCGCTTTCACGTTGTTTTATGCGTCTTTTGATCCAATGGAATTGACACCTCCGGTTCTAATGAGTTCTGTAAACATACTTGAAATGTATTGGACTGGAAGTTTGAGACAACCAGTGTTTACAGATCAGAGGATAGTAACACAACGCTGGAAGGGTAAACATTCTGCCGGTTCTGGTCCACAGGCCCGCAAAGCCATGCAGCAGCAGCTGGAGGTAAACAAGGATCTGACCATGAAGTTGGTCATTCCTACTAACGAAGACGAGGATGAAGAGTCTGCGGAAGCCTTGCCTGACTTTGTGAACGACGCAGAGCCCGTCTTGGACCCAATGAATCCGTGGATGAGGGGCAAGCTTTCCACAGACCCTGCAGCGCAGGAGGAAAGCAACTGCCTCTCGCCTCCTGCAGCGGGGCCCGGAGATGTGAACGCAGGGGATGGACCGGACGTCCTCCAGGAGGAAGAGGAGCAAGTGGAGGAAACCGAAGAGGAAGCCCTTCTAAGAGGCTTTGAGGAGAGGCGGAAATTGCGTCGAGGCAAAGAGGACGTTGAGGTTCCCCCTGTGGATATGAAGGAGAGCACAGGTAAGGTCACTACGTTTTACTCTGATGTGGTCAAGAGTGAATTGTCAGTGTGCTAGGGAGAGTTGTATTGTATTTATTTGGTTTTGTCTCACCAACTTTCCATTTAGCAGAAACACGAATTGGGAAGAAGGCTGAAACGGTTACAAAAGAGTGTTCGGATGATGACGACATGGGCGACGAAGAGGAGGTCGTTGAGATCTCCGAGTTTACTAGCCTATACCACGGGCTTGTGAAGAACCACGTGGAACCTCCAGGGGAGCCTCACAAGGCGGGAACATTGGTCCGCCAGGGGGAGAGCCCTGCCCTGCTGGAGGAGGGCCTGATGCGGGTGAGGACCCTGGAGGATGTGGAGCTGCTCGGTCAGGACGGGTCTGCCTGTGAGCCGGAACCTCAGACCACTCAGAACCCGAGCACAGAGCCTCAGGATGTGACCAAGCAGGCAGGTGGAAAGAAAAAGAGAAGAAGAATGATTGATCCCAATGAGGTTTTGACCAAGGAGGCAAAGGTCATCAAGGTGCCATTTGCTCCAACGGCCGTTGAAGATGTTGAGGTTAGGAACACATCTACTTCAAACCGGTGCCCTTCGATCTGCATTTGGGAAATCTGCATATTTATCTGGTTAAATAAATGTATTTCTGTTACAGGGGACAGAGGAACAGAGGGATATCATTAAAGAGGCCTTTGCTGGGGATGACGTCATCTCCGACTTCCTGAAGGACAAAAAGAAACAGGAAACGGTGGGAATGCCGAAGGTCATCGACCTGACGTTGCCAGGATGGGGAGAGTGGGGGGGTGGCGGTCTCCAGCCGTCTCGACGCAAACGCAAAATGTAAGTCCATGACGACATCATCGCATTTCTTCAGCCGGACTGTTCCACCATGCAAGTTCCTTCAGCAATCTCTGGGTGATCTTCCTAAAGGTGATTTTCAAATTTTGTTTTGATTGGCTAAAGATTCAGGATCAAAGTTGCACCACCTCCGCCAAGGAAAGACCAAAATCTCCCCAACGTCATCCTCTCGGAGAAGCGTAATTCCTCCGTCGCTGCACACCAGGTGACCTAGCTCGTTGACTTACTGTTTGACTCTACACCGGGTGACCTAGCTCTGTGATTTAATGTTTGACTCCACACCGGGTGACCTAGCTCTGTGATTTAATGTTTGACTCCACACCGGGTGACCTAGCTCTGTGATTTAATGTTTGACTCCACACCCGGTGACCTAGCTCTGTGATTTAATGTTTGACTCCACACCGGGTGACCTAGCTCTGTGATTTAATGTTTGACTCCACACC
>JACXGK010002385.1:0-28753 GCA_016801125.1 Novumbra hubbsi | reverse complement strand
TTAATGTTTGACTCCACACCGGGTGACCTAGCCTGGTGACTTACTGTTTGACTGCTTTGGAACTCTTTTCTGTTAGTTCTTTGTCCTGACTTGTGTCTCTTGCAGGTGAGTCAGGTAATGTTTCCGTTCACGGACCCAGCGCAGTTTGAGCGCACCATCCGCGCCCCCGTTGGCCACACCTGGAACACCGGGAATGCCGTGCAGAAGATCACGGCGCCAAAGATCGTGACCCAGTTAGGAGCCATCATTGAGCCAATATCTCGGGAGGAATTGGTGAAGGGCAAAAGCCAGGCTGTCCTGGCAATGTCAGACCAAGGCCTTCACCAGAAAAGACGCTCACTGCAGAAGAAGAAACACAAACACAAAAAGAACTGATTGTCCTCCTATAAATGTAAGACTCTTTGTAGGAAAGCCAGTTGACCTCTTTTGGACTGGAGCTGTACATCTGATTTAAAATGGAACCATGAGATCATGACCTCTTTATGAAATGTAAACCTGAATCTGACATATTATCAACAGAAGAACAGGTATTCCAACAATCTGAGCATGACTAATACAAACACCTCTGGGTAAACTTATGTTTGTGTCATCATTTCTGAGTTACTGATCTATTATGTCAATTTCAAGTTATTAATGAAACTGTTCCGTTTTAGAACCCCAGGCTGGTTCTTCCAGGTCTGTTCTGTACTGATTTTACGTTTTTTTTTACAACGTGCTGTTAACGGAATGAGTTAATCTGATTGTTGGGAATAATGTTGTTGAATAAGTATGAATATGCAGCTGTTGCATCACACCAAGCTGCCTGGGTAATGAGGAAGGATTGCACTAACCCTTACCCATGTTCTGTACTCCTGCATTTCTAGACAAAAATATTCACATCTGGCCTCGATGAATGAAATATATTAAAGTTTAAAATCTTTACTGTAGATTGTGTTATTTGTTGTGAACAAAATGACTCAACGGTCAATGGAAACCAAAATCACCCACCGACCGAGGGCTGGATTCCAACTCGAAAATCAAAGAACACAATTGAAATCGCAGGCTGTTCCAACTTGTGAATTACATCACGGCCACCACCCATAATGTTACTCAGTAATAGGTATGGCCCCAACGTATGCACTCAAGACAATGTCTGGGCATGTTCCTGATGAGACGGAGGATGGTGTCTTGGGGGATCTCCCAGACCTGGATCAGGGCATTGGTGAGCACCTGGACAGTTTGATGCTACTTTGTGGTGTTGGATGCACCAATAAATAAAATTCCCGATGTTCTCAATTGTATTCAGGACTGGGGAACACGAGGGCTTAAACACTGTCCTGTACCAGGAGGAACCCAGTGCACTAGGATCTGAGGATCTTATTCCTCTACCGTTGGCTACAACCTGGAGGTCTTTACAACCCTTCAAGTGTGTGCCTCCCCAGACCATCACTGAGCCACCGCCCAACCGGTCGTGCTGGATGATGTTGCATGACATAAGCCTGTCACATGTGCTCAGTGTGAACCTGCTCTCACCTGTGAATAGAATGCAGTGCCAATGGCGGACCTGCCGATTACCTTTAGGAGTCTGTTTCTGACAGTTTGGTCAGAAATATGCACAGAAGTAGCCCACTGGAGCTCATTTTGTAGAGCTCTGACAGAGGAGCAGATACTGGTCCTGCTGCTGGGTTGGTGCCCTTCTACAACCCTGTCCAGCCCTCCTTGTGTAACAGCCCTTCACCTGGTATCTCCTCCATGCTATTGAGACTGTACTGGGAGACACTGGGACAGAACTAGAGAAGAGTCAGTCAGTCAAGCAATAGCATGTGCTTTCTAACTAGACAGATTGATATCGAAACGGCATTGACTTGGAAAAGGTACAATTGGCCATAGTGTTTGAATTTGGGTTACTTTGAGGTGTGTTAGTGTTTAGGTTAAGTTAAGGCCTAAAAATTACTGACTTTAAGGTCAAATAACAAATACCTTTATTTAATAAACATTTGTCATACCTGTAAATTGGTCCAATAGTAACCAAAATGTCCTGACATGTTTTTTTGTAATTCATTCTCCAAGAATGAGGCGCATGGTATATAAAAATTGCCTTTTTCCCAACTCTGAATTAACCCAAGGGATGTCTAATTTCAGGCAATCCTGAGGGCGTTTAATAACCCAGTTGTGTTACATAATCAATTGTGTGCCGGCCGACCAGGTATGACAATACACGCGGAGACTAGATGAGGGAGACGACGCGTAGTGAAGATAACGACGACAGAAGGTTTCCAACTCCGTGGATAAGAGATGTAACCATTAAAAACAACACAGAAATATGTTATGTTACTGTTCTGTCTACGGTCGCCGCATTTGGTTGAGATCCAATAGCATAAAGAACAAGGAGAACTTTTCCAGGACCATAATCCATAGCAGTTCGTCATGTAGGTCAATTAATGCTTGCTGTTAACGTGACTTTATAACGTATTTACTTGGTCACAAGGCAAACCCCGAAACCTTGAACTGCTGGTCAGAACGTTACATTTCAAAGCACGAGTCCTCGGTGGGGCTAATCTACATTTTTCACAGTCGTATGTGGAGAAGAATGAGTTGCTTGTTTCCTCGGACATCAGAAGGGGAGAGGACTTTTTAAAAACGGGGTGGGGAGAATGTTGCCCTTGTGTCGTATAGTTCACCTGACACCCCTGTTTGTACCGGAGTGACTCAGCAGTAAACTCATCTCTTTAAGACCATCTCCTAGTCTCACTCCACGCACCTGCCCTGTTTGTACATTGTGCCGGATTGATACGAGCTGACCTGAACTGATGGAGTTGCTGTTTGTTGCAGTCTTTATACAGCTGTTCTCTCCCAGCTTCGGCTATGCCAATGGGGCGCCCACCTCCACCTGTGAGGACATGATGCCACGACACGGGGTGTTGCCACAGCAGACTCCACCGCCCTACACCATACTTACCAGCGCCAGTGACTTTCAGACTGGCCAGGCCGTTACAGGTAAGATGTTGGGACAGGATGGCTACACTTTTAACTCTGGACATTTTCAACGAAACTAGATGTGATTTGATGGGACCAGTGAGAATTGTCTGTTTGTAAGGACATGACACGGAAATTGCCCTAATGGTAACTAATAGTTCGCAAATCAGACAAGTATGTTGTTTGTGACGGAAGGAATCAGGCTGCATTCCTAAACCAGGTAGGACTTTAGAATTTGTAAGATACTAGTAGAGATACTAGTAGAGGAGGATCACTCAGACCAACGTACGTCGACAGCAACGTTTGTTTTGGATGTAGTTATATGTTTAAAACTAATTTAGAAGTCTTAATTGGCTTTAAACAATCATAGTATTTCTTACTGGTATGTTTTATAGTGTGCTGTTAATGGGGAGTATTTTCTAGCCCAACAAAGATAGAAAAATCTATCCAAACAACTCTGGCTGGTCCCCATTAGGTTTGTGCTGCTGCATGCCATCAGCTAATAGTACAGCTATCATGATTCTTAACAAATTCAGGCACGATAGATTCGTATTACTCTAGTAATCAGTAACCAGTTATTTTCTTCTTTCTCGGAGGGGGGGCTTTATTTTCTTCTTTTGAGACGTTAGTGAATTCACTTCTATCAGAATGAGTCTGTCTTTGTTAAACTAAACCTCTGGTCAGTGCCGGCGCCGGCCAGCCTTTGGGGGCCCTAAGCTAAATTTTATAGGGCCCCCTCTCCTTTAGTTGTCCGAGGCTCACTAGCTGTCTGGGGCCCCCTGGCAGTTGGGGGCCCTAACCTGCAGATTATGTTGCTTATGTCTAAAGCCGACCCTGCCTATGGTGAACTTAACTATTAGTAGGTGAGATTGAGATGTCTTACATTAACTCTGTCCCTATGCTTTAGCATCGACTCCTAGTCCCACATATCTGCAGACAATGGGGAAGTGGCACATCTGTACCACTTTGAACTACGTATGTTTGTGTGTTTCCCCATAAGTGACGATTGCTGGGTCTGACTACAGTGGTGTTCTTCTGGAGGCCCGGTCAGCAGCCAGCCTGACTGCGTTAGGAAGCTGGGAGAGTCCTCCTCCAAATACAAAATTCCTAATGGTATGCTTGAATCACACGCCAACCCAGTTGGTGTTCAGCGTGGACCCAGTGGTCAGATTTCCACAAGCTAAACAAAACATGTAAAAGCCTGACAGTGGGGGGTCCAGGTGTTTTGATTCAGCATCTTCCGGGGACCAAACAAATGCAGAAAAATCTTAAAATATGAATCATTAAAAATGGCAGAAGTCTGATGAACATATGACGTTGTCCCCAAGTGTTCAGGGAACGCACAAGGTGCCATCACCCATGCCAACACCAACAAGAAGGGCAACACCACTGTGTTTTCCTGGATTCCACCCGGCATCAACGGCACAATCTACTTTGTGTAAGAACAAACGCACGGACATCATTTTAACAAAACCCTGGTGGCTCAATAGCCCTGTTCTTAACCTGTCGTGATGTCCATGCTTTATTCTAACTAACGTTTCTTCACTTGTATCTTTATTTACGATACCTATTGCCCACAAATGTATTTTTATTTTCATTGAAACGTAACAGTACAGGGGTCGCCCTGATAGTAGTTGTAGGTTTTCATACAGTACCCTGGCCAGTCTGATTTCACATGGGAGGAGCTACTAATTTGTAAATACTGCTAGACCTAACAGCACCCTTTTCTTGTCCATTTGGGTGTCCAATCACTGTCATTAAATGGGAAGTTTGAATTTCAATAATAATGTCAAAGATAGCGTTAACTGTTAAAAACAAATGTTTTTACCCGATACACATCTTGAATGTTTACGCCTTGACGGTCAATCTTTCGTTAATCTTTACTGCAAATCTTTACATTTTCCAGGGCCACTGTAGCCCAAGAGCGCACTGTCTTCTGGTTGAACATTCGGTCAAAAACATTGACCAGAGGTAGGTGTGCCAGTGGCGTGAATATACAGCGGTAAACAGATTATGAACCATGTAAATGTATTTACCAGGTGTGTTTGTATATTTATTTCTACTGTATCTGATCTGTCACAGTACCGGGTGGAATTGATCTGGCTGCAGGCAGACACCCAGGGTTGACTAGTGAAGGATTTCCGAAGCTTCTTGCCCTTTGTTTCCTGGTGTTACTGATCTTCCCAGGATAGTCATTTCAGTCTTTTGGAGGATCTTCCGAAGTACAATTGGAGCACCGGTTTTCAGAGCTGCTTGAAGTACAAAGAAAAAGCATCATGTACATTCACCTCATGTGCCTGTAGTGACATGACATGTAATGGCCTCATGAAGCCCTGCACACTGTCATTCATTGCATTATTATCCCAGGTGTTGGATTCTTCATTATTAAATGCATCATACAAGTTTGATTTGTTTTTGGCCGGTTCACTTCAGCACTAAATCCATCCATTATTTTACCACACTAACTGCAAAATGGACATGATCTGAGTTTAAGTTTACTCTGTTATGACTGCATTTAGCTCTATTTAAATATGTTTAGTCATTGTTCTTAACCCGTCTAATCAAATAAAATATACAAATATCTTGTGTATGGGCAAAAAAACCATTACTGGAGAAAATCTGCATATGTTAGGCTGCTGTAGAGAACATACTAAAGATATAGAAACCCAAAAGGTTAGCGTAGCTGTTACATGCATTTAGAGGTGTGGTAAGTGGTCTGCATTGTAATTAATAAGGTTATTTTCATCCAACAAGTGTTAGTACTGGTGATAAAATTGTTTTTGTGCCAGTAAGATTTTCTGTTGATTCCTAACAATTTCTCTTCAGATTTCATTTATGAAGGTAGAACGTACCTTATATTATTATTATTCTATATATTATTAACATCGCCTTTTTATTCCAATACACATTGAGCAAGACAGTCGTTACAGAGCTCAATAGCCACAGGGAGTCTGTTGGAGAAGGTGTCCCATGTGATAGTTTAGGGTTTAATCCACATCTCCCACACAGATCTGGCAGCAAGTCTCACTCTTATAAAACGTTTTGGGGGGTAAGAACACTTGCAGGAATTTGCCAGTTTTAAAAACATTCAAATAGAAGAACCTGATTACAACCACCCCAAATTTTGCTGTTGCAACCCTGATGAATATGCATAATACCAGAACAGACTTGTTTGTCAAAGTGGTATAAATTCTTGCCATAATACAACCTATCCCCAAACCTGCTCAACAAAAAAATCAAGGAAATTCTGGCAACTTTTAAAATATCCTGTAGCAGCTCATTCTCAAAATGGTTCACTAGCTTCAAGTTACTACAACAATAACAAGTCAGAGGCTACAGAGATAAGACCATGTAAATATAGCAATAATATCCTTGATTAGCCAATCAGTGCTCATCTCCCAATAACTCAACTAAGCAGACATTCCACAATCCTACATATCACTAAAACATATGACAGGACGATGGTTACCCCCACACCCAAATGAAGACACAGTTGACAATATCTTAGTAGGCTTGTCCAATACAATGTATTTATTCAAGTTGTTTACAAACAAACCCACTGGAGGACAGGAGTTCTTTTTGAGGTATCTTATACAGGAATGACACAGGTGAGAGAATGAAACGTTTAAATTGTAAGATGCACAACTTACAGCTGCCGGCTTTTAACTAGTTCAACACTAGTTGGTTCCCATAAATAAGGCAGAATGCAAAGTCCATAGGAATGAACAATTTTGTTACATTTAACAATTTAATGTAAATTTGACAGTGACGTTTAAAAAAAAAAAAAAGGAGGAATTTAGAGAACTTTCTTAAGCTCATCGTACAAGACGAGCACAAAAGCCCCGCCCATACCGCGAAGAACGTTGGACCAAGCCCCCTTGAAAAAGGCCTTGCCTCCCTCATCACGGGCGATCTTCTTCCAGCAGTCAATGGTCCCACTGTACATGATGTCAGCTGGGGGGGGGGGTATATAATGGGAGTTATGACAAGTTAGCATGTATTGCCATTTTAGTTATTGTAGCTGCATTGCTACAATTCTTCCACACATGCAATCTCTCCAAATACATTTAAACACAATAACAACTGAAACGGGTTTGTTTGTAAGGGACACTCACCGCCTTTACGGCCTGACTGCATCATCATACGACGGCGGACGGTGTCAAAGGGGTAAGAGGTTAGTCCGGCCACGGCTGTCACAGTCTGAGCGATCGCCCAGCTCACAAAGATGGAGGTGTTCTTGGGGTCCGGAAGCATACCTGCAGGCACACAAAACATGACAAAGTTGCACGCACGTCTAAAAAGTAGCAAACAACTCGAAGCATCAGTCTGCATGAAAAATAAACAATATGTACCTTTAGCTGTATCATAAATGCCAAAGTAGGACGCTCTGTAGATGATGATGCCCTGGACAGACACAGCAAAGCCCTGGTACAGTCCCCTCACGCCGTCGGACCGGAACGTCTTGGCCAGACAGTCTGCCAGACCGTTGTACTCCCTAGCTCCAGCCTTTCCCACGTCTGCTCCCAGACGGGTTCTGGCGAAATCGAGAGGGTACACAAAGCAAAGGGAGGTGGCTCCCGCAGCGCCACCGGAGGCCAAGTTGCCAGCGAAGTACCTCCAGAACTGCTTGCGCTTGTCAACGCCATCAAGGAAGATATTCTTGTACTTGTCTTTGAAGGCAAAGTTGAGGGCCTGGGTGGGGAAATATCTGATGACATTGGCAAGGTTGCCTCTCCAGAAGGCAAGGAAGCCCTGCTCCTTGGGAATGCGAGAAACACAATCTAAAATACCCTTGTATTGCTGGTCTTTTGCGATCTGCTTGCTGGCATGTTGGACCTGTTAAAAAAAATAAATTAAAAAAAAAGTCAGACAGATGAAATACTCAGCCGCTTACCTAACAAGATGGTGAAGCAATTTGACATTGTAAGCCCTGAGACATATACCCTTGAGCCTTACATGCCAACAGGGTCACTTAAACCCTTTCTAATACCGCCATTAATTTAATAACTTTTTGTAACTGAATAAGCAGGCAAACAACTTATCAGGTTAACATTAGGTTAAATTTGACAGCAATGTCAGTCATAAAACCAATACTGGAATTGAAAGAAAAATCTGAAATCTAGGCCAACAAAATCTGAGTTGTACAGCTACACTTCCTTTCTACCTAGCAAACTGTTCGCGATCTTGGCCTGTAAACCATTCACTACGATGGTCATCACCGGTAGTTATGTATAACAAGCGTTATAAAACCAAACTAACATGTTAGTAAACGTATTCAAGTAAATTGTTAAAACGAGTGAATCATATGTTGTATTAATAGCTAACGTAAGTTATACAAGCTGCCCTCCAGAAGAGGAATTGCCCAATGTCAAAGACCGGGTCGGCTTTGTTCGCTAAAGTTAGTTAGCACTAGGTGGATAAGCTAACTAACCAGAATGCATTATGTCAACGACATCGTTAGCTAACCGGATACCCGTTAGCATGGTTCGTGTAGGTCATTTAAAAAAATCTCGTGACCTCGAATTAAGGAAACTAGTGGAGGCTATGTAGTTAATTAAGTTGCACATTCTGCTTTTCATAAACATAATGTACCATTACAGCGAAATATCAGTGCAATAGAAATTGTAAAAAATAACCTTAAGGGCGATTATCAGCGTCATTATACACGGCTAGCTTGCCAAGTTAGCTAGCATTTACGCTAAGTGATGGTTGGCAATGCATGCAGTGGCGCCGCAGCATCGCTCAACTACGCCGGACCATAGCTACCTGAAGAAGAAGCTTGACTCTCTCGATAGGCGCAACAGCAGTTTTGGAGATGGCAGCGGAGATACCACCAGCCAAGAAATCCTTGGCGAATGATACTGCGGTTTCATTCATTGTAAACTGATTTTAAGTTAACGTGCTAAAAGAAATATCCCCACTGCCCTCCAAAAGCAGATAGCCTACCACGACGAAATGGCCGATTTTATAGATGCGTATAGATTTTTAGGTATTCAGCAGATCGCGAGACACAACGGGAACTCATATTCTATAGTCATTGGTTCATCTTAACATACTGTCAGCGCAGCCATTGACTATATAAGATAAGAATGTCCTCCCTTTTCCTAATCTCAACCATTAGGAACATAAATCATAACCCATGTTTCAGTGGCAGCAATATAAATCTACACTGATTACACATAAAAAGTTTTTAATTTTAGGATTTAATTTAATATAAAGAGAAGCAACATTACAACAACATACAACTCTAGAGATTTGTAGACTTTAGCAATAATAGGTAATGATTGTAGTATGCTGACATTTGAAATGTATGCTACAGAATATTAACTTGTTTTCATATGTAAAATAATTATAAGTAATAAATAGTTATGTTTAAACCAAGTCCAAAGCGTAGGATGTCAAACTATGAACAGACAGAGGTAATACCATTGGTAACACCATTGGTAACACCATTTACCCATTAAGTAGTGGTCAGGACCAGGACCAAAGAAATGGGGATGTCTGCCTTGTAATCAGGCTTTATTTAAGAGAGCTGGACAGGGTCGTAGAATGACATCAACCCAGCAGCAGGACCGGTATCTGCTACTTTGTGCGATGAGGAACAGGAGGAGCTCTGTTAGAGCCCTACAAAATGACCTCCAGCAAGCTACTGGTGTGCATGTTTCTGACCAAACTGTCAGAAATAGACTCCATGAGGGTGGCATGAGGGCCCCACGTCCTCTGGTGGCACGAGGGTTAGACGTCCTGCTTACCGGTGCTTACAGCCCAGTACCGTGCAGCTTGATTGGTGCTAGACAACACCATGATTGAACAATCGCTTTGTCTTCCATCTGTCTGTCTGATGATTCACAGCCACAAGCTGCTTTCAAGTTCAGGTTCATTCCTCTTCCTCTGCAGAGTTTTCTTTAAATCTATTCAGTGGCTTTGGCCTTGATTAGTCAAGGTGATTGTAAACAATAGTGTATTTATTATTGATTCCGACACATTGAGGAGGCGGAAAACAGATGGCCATAGTGGCTATTTGAATCCAAGGGCCACCAGGAGAAAAAAAAAAGGTTTTCTGTCTTTTAGGAAAGGTAAGATCGTTACCTTACTTGTGTCCAAATTGTCTTTCTCCCACAATCATTGAAAGTTGTCTGGAACTTTTAACAACTAACGATTGCTGTTTAACAACTAAAAACAAATATAACCCATTAACACAAGAGCAATATTAGTGTAGAAAATATGATCTAATAATAGTACAGAGCGCTTGGAAAAAAATGAACACCTACACTTACGTTTAGGAAGGTTTGTTACTTTCATGTTACCATTGGTGACCATGACGTCATCATCGTCATCACTGTGTTCCTGACCTTTAGGACCTTTGGTTTCCTGTTGAAAGGTAAAAGCACGGTAACATCAACACAGATTACACACCTGCTCCCCAATACACACCTCTTTGGTGGCATACGAGAGATTACTCTGAATTCATAAATTGGAATATTTTCATTGATG
Source organism: Novumbra hubbsi (assembly GCA_016801125.1). Taxonomy (NCBI): domain Eukaryota; kingdom Metazoa; phylum Chordata; class Actinopteri; order Esociformes; family Umbridae; genus Novumbra; species Novumbra hubbsi. Next base: position 18,304 of record JACXGK010002385.1, on the reverse strand, counting down.
TGTATAAACCATCAGAGGTCTTCAAATGAATGTTTCCTGTAATAACAAACAAATCAAACAATCTAGTTTAAACAACTACGGCCTGCCCTGTAAAAAAAAAACAAAATGTTTCTCTCTTAGCAAGTAAATAATTTAGCTAAACATTTTAATCTAATTTCATTTAGCTAACATAATCTCAAACTGTTTCCAAATAAAAACTTTACTCAATATCAACTTGATACAAAAACATATAAATAAAAGAATCCTAAAACGAGGATTTGATGGCTATTTAATTGACCATGCTGCATACTACACTGCTTATACTAGATAAGGCGTCACTAGGTGAACAAATCCGAGTCAGAATCAACATTATTACCAAGTACGTTTACACATACAAGGAATTTACGCATACAAGGAATCTACGACAAACCAGAATTCCTATGTTCTCTCAATCTGCATGACGTCCGCTCTCTATATTCATCTACATCTGAGGGAACTGTTATAGCATGACAATTATGTGTATCTAGTTGGATGTATTTTATAGTCAGCCCCATACAGCCAAAACTATTCTTCACCATCTCAGGATCCTTTATCATGGCAGCTGCATCAGCATACCTCAATCCATCGATCATGATTGGTATTACTCAATATTATTACTTAATATTATTTCCCACAAATTGCTGCAATCCAAATATTACTTTTATAGCGCTTTTTTCATACACAAAACCTGGACCCTTGTCAGAGACCTAAAGACTAATTGCAAATAAGCCTAGCCTATTTACGCAAACATTCACATGGTGCTGTAACCCAAATAGATATTGGTAAATAGGAGGTCAATGTTTCATTTTCCAAGGCTCAAAATAAATCTATTTTAGGGCCACCAAAGCATGACCCACAATCTGTAGAGCAATAAACTTTAAAGGTGCTGTAACATGAACCTAAGCGTGTACATTCCAGCAATGCCAAGGGAGTGTAGTACGATTCAAGGGCAATTGACGGTTAACTAATGGCCCTTAGCTTTGCTATATTCTCCACATAACACATAGCTTTATTGCCATTATTTTGGAATAAACATTTTATTAAAATGTGGATTACAATTTGAGGGTTTTATTTGAACACTCACTAGGGATTAGGCAATATCATCAACATATACCAAAATGCTTTGTTAAGTTAAAACAAAGCATTACTCTAAATATTCTTCACATTGACATGATTTAGCTAGTCAGAAAGTGTTTCACAATTATAATCATTCTGATTGCAGATTGCATGTGATATAAATAAAGCACGATTGAATATCCCACTATTGGTATTGCTTATAACATCACAAACAGTCTACCATGTATACCTGTAGTATACATATACTATGGCTATGAGCCAATCAGCATTCAGGATTCTAAACTCCCAGTCTATTAAAAACGGTATGCATCTCGAGGGTTTGTGGCACATTGCCAATATACCAAAGCGAACTGGTGTAACCCGGATGTCCGACATAAATCAGAATATCTCTTTTTGGGGTTATTTACACGGCTTTCCGATTTTGGATTCATAAAACAGTTGTATTAATACATTAGACATATTTTTTGTCATATCTGTTGTATATGTTTATATGTCGATTGGTTCGAATCACCTCTTTTATTATTCACCTACTTAATAACATTCGAAAACGTTGCAAAATGTGTGTGCTTGAATGCAGTGTCATGTTTGACGTCATTGTACATCATCATGGCCGCTTCCTTGGTGAGACCACGAGTATCTTCAGTAAACGACAATGATTGTGTTGGCCCTCTTAAACGAGTTATGCAAAATGGATAAATATGAAAGTAGCCTTTTAATAGTGTTGTTTATCCTTTTCCCATGTTGTTCAGGAAGTGGATCCGACAATGACTGGTTCGGGTGACTTGAAAACCGAAGATATCGAGGTATTAACATACTGCAGTTTTAGTCCGAATGCCACCACCTCTAAAGTATTTTAGAAAGCCAATTCAAGTATTTTTAAACCCTTTCTATAGGAAAACTCTGAAGAGAAAACTAACGACGAAGATGCCGAGGTAGCAACATTCATGCAGCTGAATATGGATGCACCAAAGTTTACTCCAGCTGTCCTTATCACCAGCGGTCCATTATAAAAGTCTCCCCCCTCATATTTGACTAGGACGACGAATCGGTGGAGGAACCAAGAGAACCAAAGATTCGCGAAACGCCAGAGGACATCAAACTCGACGCAATTGTCAACACATTGGCCTTCCATCCAAACCAAGATATTTTTGCTGCCGGAGATATTGACGGAGATATTTATGTGTAAGCTATGGAACCACCTGTGTGAGGTTTGTGGACGTTTTCTTAGATGCGAGTGTCACTGTGGACCGAAAATGCCATTGTTTTGCCTTCACAGATACTCCTACTCGTGCACGGAAGGGGAAACCAAGGAGCTATGGTCGTCTGGCCATCACCTCAAGTCGTGTAGGGAAGTAGCTTTCTCTCATGATGGACAGAGTGAGTTTGATACCTGGTCGGGTTGTATTTATTTGTTTTGGCCTGTATGATACATTTTAAGATCTTCGTAATATTTTTGTAACAACGCTTCTTGGAGCTTGTCTGTTTTAATTCTACTCCAATAGTTGGAATGTAAACTCTCAAATGTCATTTTCTGTCCCTATAGAACTTTTTAGTGTTTCAAAAGACAAGTCAGTCCATCTCATGGATGTGGAAGTGGGAAAACTTGTCACGCGCATCACCAAAGCACACAGGTAAACTGTTTTTAGTGGCATTTACGTAGAAATTGCTGACTGTTCCTTTGTTGGAGGTGGTCCAAAGCAGAGAGTCTAATGATTGTTTTGAATCAATGTCGGCTCAACCTCTGGGTTCCTTCACACCTCACCTTTGACCACAGTGTTCCTATCAATACACTGCTACTGGTGGATGAGAACGTGCTGGCCACGGGGGATGACGAGGGCACCCTGAAGGTTTGGGACATGAGGAAAGGCACATCATTCATGGATCTGAAACACCACGAAGATTACATCAGCGGCATTGCTGTGGACCAGGCTAAGCGAATACTTCTGACCTCCAGGTGAGAGTTTACAGTTCACAAAGCGTTGGGGTGGACAGGGTGGTGCTTACACCGCATCCTTATTGGGTCCCGCCCAAACGGATGTGACTCATCAACCGCTTTCTGCCGCAGCGGTGACGGAACGATGGGCGTCTTCAACATCAAGAGACGGCGATTTGAGCTCCTGTCAGAGTTCCAGAGTGGCGACCTGACCTCGGTGGCCATCATGAAAGTGAGCGTTACTTCCTTTGTAGCCAGTCCTGACCGTCGGTGCTTGAGGTGCTTGCGCTATCTATAAACCAGTTCAGACGGAATCACTTAACAGCTCCACCTCCACTCTGCCCCACCCACAGCGAGGGAAGAAGGTGGTGTGTGGCTCCAGCGAGGGAACCATGTACCTCTTCAACTGGAACGGCTTTGGTGCGACGAGCGACCGCTTTGCCGTGAAGGCAGAGTCAGTGGACTGCGTGGTTCCCATCACAGACAGCATCCTGTGTGCCGCCTCGACGGACGGGGTCATACGGTATGCAGTTTAAGCCCTGGTCCGCGGTACATGGGCTTTTCTACTGTTGACAGAGCTCACTGAATTGCAGCTGAATCTCAATTCACTGTGAACCATTAAACTGGAGTGAGATTAAAACAGACAATTTTATTTCTTTTCACCAGAATGCCCAAATACTTTTTCTTTTCTTCAAGATTGTGTTAATTTGTCAGTGAATCTGTACTAAAATATGACTATTTCTTTTTTTAACAGTGCTATAAACCTCCTGCCAAACCGGGTTCTGGGCTGCATTGGGCAGCATCCTGGAGAGCCCATTGAGCAAATCTCTCGTTCTCGTGACTCCCATTTTCTAGCAAGCTGTGCCCACGATCAGATGATCAAGTTCTGGGACATTTCAAGTCTGCGTGACATGACAGTCAGTGACTACCGAAAGCGGAAGAAGAAAGATGGAAATCTCAAGTCTCTCAGCAAGAAAGCTTATGGAGGTGGGGATGACTTCTTTTCTGGACTGATGGAAGAGGCTGAGGCAAAAAAGGAAGGAGAGGAAGAAGAGGATGCAGAAGAAAGCGACAGTGAAAGCGACAGTGATTAAAGGTTAATCGTAGAAGTCAAGTCTGGTTTGTGTTGCATGAGGGGTTTGCCCTGGAGATGACACTGCAAGCAATGGATGTAGGCAGTTTTCGTTTTGTCCTGAAACATGACTCCTCAATAATCTATTTAAATCTAGTGCTAAAATGTTGTCTTGTGAAGTAACTTTTATCTAAAAAGTTTAAAGTATATACATTTCACAATCCTTGTCACCATCTTCCAGAGCATCAAGGTAACAATTATTGCTAAACCCTGCCTAATTATACATATGATTTTTACATTTGATTTTAAAACTTACTATCCACACTGCATACATAATGTTAAATTCAGTCCAAAAATAGTTAATTTCTTTCCCTATATATTACGACAATATACAGCATTATACAATTTTGGCTGTGACAGCTACTGGAAATATCAGAGTCTGCTACTGGGGTGCTGAGATACTGGAATTTAAGGAAGTCTAGATTTGCTTATTGGGTCAAAGGTGAAGTGTCACTAAAGAATGTTTTCGAGAACTCCAGCTAGTATAGAGCCCATTGCCGGCCTGCAGTATCATTGAATACCTTTACCTGTCCCTTCATTGGAACATTTCAGGCACACAGCAGTTGGTTTTTAATGAGTTTGAAAAAAACTGATATCTAAATTAGCACTCATTTGCAGGCTGTTGTCTAACAAGGTAAAAAAAAAATCTGGTATGTTGGTGGTGATAAAGGAATCTTGTTTTCATTGCCCCCTTAACAGTAAGTAGACATCTGCCACAACATAAGACGCATTCCAAAGAGCTTTGTCTGTGCAGGTGAAAGACACAGGTCCATAAACAGCTCAAACAACTAGCATTTAGCTGGTGCAGCATTGTTTTATGGTGCTGTTCATCACCACGTTGCTCTTACCTTAAAGTGCGTTTTCTTTCTTTTTTTAACAGTTTTAGGTTGAATTACATGGCCCAGATTTTTTCCCCTTTTTTTTTTAAAGTTACATCATAAATCTTAGTTTCAGTACGCTTCACGGAGGGCAGTTAAGTATGACCGTGTTATCTAGAACAGATGTTACGCAGGAACTGGGTGCTTTGAGTGGATACTTTTCCTTTTTTTTTTAAGAAGAAAGGGGCACCTTAAAGTAGGCTAGGGGAATTACTTTTACCCCAAGGGTGGAAAAAGAGAAATGGATGACTAGAAGGCTTTGATGTGGGCAAGCAACGATTTTGGGAGGCTGGGTATTGCTCAATCTGATGAGTGCGTGGACCTATGCCTTGTTTCCTTGGTAACACAGCACAAAGACCACATTCATGATGCTAAAGAGAGACAGACTTGTGAAATGGGCCAATTTCCCTCAACAGGAACACGTCACCAATGAGTATTTTAGGGTGTTTTCACATATACTCTTAAAAAACCCAAATTCAGTCATTAAGAGGAAAATAACCAAGTTCTCATTTTGTACGATGAATTGGGACAATGTGCTTCTGACAGTTCCCTTAAAAATGTCTGTGCTATAAGTTCTGTTTTCATTCATGTCTTTTAGAAAAACACATTTCAGTGTTATAAAAGTTCATTGATCTCTACTCTGTTTTCAAATCCCCAAATTATAGAAAATAATTAACCAATTAAAAGGAAGAAATAAAGTGATATTTGTACCCCTGTGAAATGGAAGAATGAGGCTCAAGCTTGAATGTACAAAAGCAACAGAAGGGAAGGTAGTAGGTTAGAAGTCCGGAAGCAAGTTGGTGGATGGGGCCAATTAGGAAAATGGCAATTTAGGTTTATTGATGTTTAATAATTTAAGGTAGATGCTGTTTAAAAATGAACTGAATACCTGCATTTCCCCTTCAGTTGAACCATGTGAGATTTTCAAAAGAGGGCATAGTGTGTTTTTAAGATGTCTTAAGAGTGTAATACAAGCCATCAGAATCTTGTAGCAGCCACCTACGGAGGTAACAACCTACATTCTGGAATCTTATGTTTTGCATCTTGTTAAAGCTGAAGTGCCATACTTACTTTAAAAAATGTAAGCCAATATCAATTAGCTGGGTTCAGTAAACACACAGATGATTCTGTAAATAAAAATTATGCAGCCAGGTGTTCCTTTAAACCAGTACTTTGTGTGGGAATAAAGAAACGCTAACTTGGTAAGCTGTGTTCACATCTGACTAAAGAGATGGAAACCAGGTACTTTAAATGAACCAAACCCTCCAAGACCCTTGAAGGATCTCAGTTCCATTGGAGTATTCACAAAAATTGTCCTAAAAATAGTAAAACAATGTCCAAGAATGAAAACGCCCTAATGGTCTCAACTGGACAGCACTGGCCGACAATAATGTTTATAATGAAAACGCCCTAATGGTGTCAACTGGACAGCACTGGCCGACAATAATGTTTATAATGAAAACGCCCTAATGGTGTAAACTGGACAGCACTGGCCGACAATAATGTTTATAATGAAAACGCCCTAATGGTGTAAACTGGACAGCACTGGCCGACAATAATGTTTATGGAATGAGACGGATGTTAGACAATTCATTTGTCTCTTAATAACAGGATATTCAACTGTGACTTGTCTTTCAACCCAGATGTGTTGCCAATGTGTCAGCTGTGGTAAGAGTATATCTGGCCTTGTGGAGACGGACAACGATTCATGTTTTCCATGGTCATGGGTGACTGGACCTGGGTGGGAGGTTTATGATTATATCATGATGTGCACTGTGGAAACGTACTTTATATTTGTATATTCTGCTCACCATTCTAACGTGTGATGTCATTTTATCCTTGTCGGATGACTAGATTGCCACCCCCTTCGACCGCGACCTCTCACAGACGTCGTCTCCTGTAGTGGTCTCTTACTCAGTGTTATGTTCTGTCCCTTAGGTCTATAAATCCTGCTTTATCGTTACATTCCATCGCAGCACTAAGAACTGGCAGTACTAACTAGCCTAGATGAATTTATTGGGCCGTCACTTATTAGATCTTAAACAACTTGACTTCAGCTAGAATTTCTAGTCACACAGTTGTATACCAATGCACATTAAGCAGTCAGTTCATTAGGGACAAAGGTCTTGGGGGGGGGGGGGGGCAGCCATGTTGGTCCGTGTTGCTGCTATGGCATCTGATGCCAATCGGAAAGGCAGTACATCCACATTCTCTCACCCCAAGGGTGGTCTTATGGTCTGGAGACAGCACTGCCCACTCTAGAAACTGTTAACAGCCAGTAAACTGAACTCTGTCATGTTCCTGGAACCATTCTGATACGGTCTGTGCTTTGTAATAAGGTATCCCGCCAGAGGTAATCTGCTTGATGAAGGGTGAACTGTTGCCATGATGAGATGCTCTTAGTGAGGAACGGGGTTTGGATACGATGGGCATCAAGCATTCTGCACACCATTGCACCACAGCCATCAGACAACCTTACACTACAGCTGAAGCCAGACAGGACATGTCCATGGACTAATTAGCAAAAGGCAATATAACACATCTACAGCCTGTTCTTAGAGTGCCTGGATACAACCCCTATTCATGGTTTATTGGCCATGTACCACAAACCCCTGAGGAGCTTTATTTCTGTTATGTGGTTGTCTGCTGCAATAGACCATCTAAGACAAGGACCAACATGGTGAGTTCCAAGATAGTTATTGGAAGTTATTTCACCACTTTTACTGGGCAGTTATTTTGTGTGTGTGGCCTGTTTGTGTACATGGGTCTCGACATTCTCTTACAAACTTATCAATAAGCAGTTTTCCCCCAAGGGATTGCTTACTGCCTTGATGTTTTATTTGTTTGTCTTAGCATTCTTTGTAAACCATAGACATTGTCAGTTGTGAATAGGATGACAGATATTTGTAAAATACTAGAATACAGAGCCTGGCAGTGGAGATATCACGCTGAAAATCTCTTGTTTTGCCCATTCTAACAGTCACTGAATGACTCCAGATAGTAAACCATGTTCGTTAACATGGTAGTGTTCCTAATAAACTGGCCACTGACAGTATAATAACTCTGTAATTACTTATTTCGTGCCACGCTTCTTGATCAATCCTGTTTGGCTCTTTCTGTTCTGGTAAGCATCCGCTGTGATGTCAATGGAATGCGAAGACCCGCCCCGTCCAGATTTTCATAGAGGTGGCACTCGAGACGTGCACTTCAGTGCAACTCATCACCAGGGCAAGCAGATACGCATCGGACCGTCCGGGACCATCACTAGCGCTCAGCAAGCTGATACACATCGGATGATCTGGAACACGCCCTGGAATAAAATAATACGTCTCTCTTTAATGCATTTGATAAGTCTCTGAAATAGGTTTATTTTGTTATTTAGGTATCGTCAACTAAACGTACTGGTAAGTGTCCTGCTTGTTTTGTGTGCTCTAACGGTTAATAAAAAAAGCTATTGTTAGCAAAAGTTAGCGTACTAACGTCTACTTGACGGAGGTAAATTCTCATGTAAACAGGTCTGGATTAATTAGGTGGCTTTTATACAGGCTAAAGTCAATGGTCCCGCTAGGTAGCAAGCTAATTTAGCATCGATTTGTGTATTACGTGCTGGCTGCCATTGAAACGTACGGCAAGTTCTACCCCCATCCCCAATTTGATTCCCCCGGATTTAATTGCTACAGTACTGCGATAACTTTGATTTACTGTATTCTAATACTAGATTGTATTAACACTGCCAGTGGAACGTTATACTATCCGCTGCCAATAAGATTCCTTCACCGGGCTAAAGTTAAGAAAATGTGTGTTTTGTTTCTAGAGCAGTGAAGGGCTAGTATTACAGTAATCGGGCCGTGTGCACGCGCTTGTGCGTTTACCTCCCAGGAGGCTTTTCCATCTGACCAAATTGCACACAGAGGCCTCTGTGACCTAGAGACAGCGTGGCAGAATGTGGCAAATGGTGAAATAGACTTGGTCTGAGTTGCTCCACCGAATATTCATACTGTCTGTATTGGTCCCCACTAGACAGATTTAAGGTTTCGTGTTTATACATTGAGATTATGCGTTGGAAGGAATTCATTTCTAGTTGACAAGGTTCTTAATTCCCCCAATTTATTTTTTTGGCACTGACCATACATCTGCTTAGTTCCTTTTACATGGTCAACAACTGATGTTTTGTGTTTATTTCAGCCCCTTTCTTCTATTGCTTGTAGAGGGACCATGGTGGAAGTGAGAAGGATCTGTTGTATTGGGGCTGGATATGTGGGGGGGCCCACTTGTAGTGTCATTGCCCAGATGTGCCCGGAGGTGACAGTAACTGTCGTGGACGTGAACGAGGACCGCATTCGTGCCTGGAATTCTGACTGCCTTCCGATATTCGAGGTGAGAATATATAAAGTTTCTCACTTGGTACTACTTGTCAACAGCCGCACCAGACTAATTGACTTCTCTCCTTTCTAGCCTGGACTCCAGGAAGTGGTGGATTCCTGCCGTGGTGTCAACCTTTTCTTCTCCACAGACATTGATGAGGCCATAAAAACTGCAGACCTAGTCTTCATTTCTGTAAATATTTTTTTAAATTCCTCCTGGTAATGTAAATAGTATTCACACGATTCACTTGGAGTCATCATTAAGACAAATCTTAGTCTTAGTCTTAGTTTGGCTTTTATTAGAAGGTAAGAATCCAGTGATTAAAAAAGACCCTGAAACAACACCCCACCCTTTCCAGGTCAATACCCCTACCAAAACCTTTGGGATAGGTAAGGGGCGAGCAGCTGACTTGAAGTACATAGAAGCGTGTGCCCGGCGCATTGCTGATGTGTCCAGCGGCTGTAAGATCGTCGTAGAGAAAAGCACAGTTCCTGTTCGTGCTGCTGAGAGCATCCGTCGCATCTTCAATGCCAACACCAAGAACAGCCTCAGCTTCCAGGTGAGGATGGAGGACGGGGCCTCCAGGGTGGACGTCCAACGTGTACATCCATCCTTCTGCCGTGTTACAAGGGGTCCCAATGTGTACATCCATCCCTCTGCCGTGTTACAAGGGGTCCCATCGTGTACATCCATCCCTCTGCCGTGTTACAAGGGGTCCCATCATGTACAACCATCCCTCTGCCGTGTTACAAGGGGTCCCATCGTGTTCTCCTGCAGGTCCTCTCAAACCCGGAGTTTCTTGCTGAGGGAACAGCCATCACTGACCTGAAGAGTCCAGACAGGGTGTTGATTGGTGGAGATGAGACTCCTGAGGGCCAGCATGCTATCGGGGCTCTGCGTGGAATCTACGAGCACTGGGTCCCCAAGAGCAAAATCATCACCACAAACACCTGGTCTTCTGAGCTCTCCAAACTGGTATTAAAGCTCTCTGTAATCCATCCAGTCTCAGGCACTTCATATTGACCAACTTGTTCACTTCCATCCATGTGTTCTCCTTCTCCACGTCCCCAGGCAGCCAATGCCTTTCTGGCCCAACGCATCAGCAGCATCAACTCGATCAGTGCCCTCTGTGAGGTGACCGGGGCAGACGTGGAGGAGGTGGCCCATGCCATCGGGACAGACCAGAGAATAGGCGCTCGCTTCCTGAAGGCCAGCGTGGGTGAGTGGGACGCCAAGCCAGAGGGTTTCCATCGTGGGGCAGGAACAGTCGAGTTGATGACTGAATGAGTGGGTTTCAGTTGTGAAGAAGCAGGAGTTGAGTGGGTGAATTAGGTTATGATAAAGACGGCTTGTTTCGTAGGATTTGGCGGTAGCTGTTTCCAGAAGGACGTTCTTAATCTAGTTTATCTATGCGAGGCGTTGAACCTACCAGAAGTTGCAAGATACTGGCAACAGGTGTGTTTTTTTATCAACTCAAAGTGGTGCAAACCTAAGATTTATTCTTGTTTGATATACAACATTCACATAAGTCTCTCTCAACAGTTTTCATTTTATTACAATGGCAAAAATTATGTCTCTCAGGTTATAGAGATAAATGACTACCAACGAAAAAGATTCTCTTCACGGATCATCAGCTGTCTCTTCAACACAGTGACGGACAAGAAGATAGCCTTGCTCGGATTTGCCTTTAAGAAAAACACAGGCGATACAAGGCATGTAACACTTATTTCTAGGAGTTATATGAAAGCATATTGTTTGGCTTCCCCCTCAAAAAGCTTTGTACATACATTCATATATTATGTTCTGTGTGTTGTTTTTCAGGGAATCCTCAAGTATCTATATTAGTCACTACCTGCTTGAGGAGGGAGCCTGTCTACAAATCTATGACCCCAAAGTTAAAGCAGAGCAGATCATGCAGGATCTCGCTCAGCCCACCCCATCAGACAGACATGACCCAGACACAGGTGGGCAGTATTCATTATGTAAAGAATAAGGCCACAAAATCCATACGCTATTTCCATTGTGCATTGGGATTTTGTTTTTATACTCAACCAGCAGAATATTGCATACTCAAAAGGAGATTGAATGTTTAATATGACTCCTAGGAATGGTGTAAAATGTTATGCATTAACTAATGTTGATTGTTCTTCACACTCTCTGATCTTAGTTTCTCGTCTAGTCACCATCGTCACAGACCCATACAAGGCTTGTGAGAACGCCCATGCAATTGTTATCTGCACAGAGTGGGATATGTTCAAGGTGTGTATAATTATTTCGGACACTATACAGTCATGGGTAAAAGACATCAGGAAGACGTGTACTTTCCTAACAATTATCCTGACATTGTTGCTTTGGACTGTTGACACACATCGGATGATCTGCCACTAAATCTTTGCTAAATCGGATGAAAGCTCTCGCATGTAAACCAGAGAATCAATGTGTTGCAGGAGCTGAACTATGAGAAGATCTACAATGCCATGCTGAAACCAGCCTTCATCTTTGATGGAAGAAGGATCTTGGACAGCTTGCATGACCAACTCCAGAATATCGGTTTTCAGGCAAGTAACCACTTTCTACCATTAGAAAACGGCAGTAAAATGCCAAAGATAATTTGTAGCTGCTCTTATCAGTTGCTCATTGACTCCCATTAGTAGTTCACAGACATTTTAGGTAATAGACAACCCGGCAGTTTCCATAGTAACAGTTTGTTCTATTCCAGGTGGAGACTATTGGGAAAAGAGTCAACCAGAGAACCCCCTTTGCTGCCAGAGGCAACAAGTCAGAAATGGACTCGCAGCAATCATCGAAGAAAATGAAACTGTGAATTATGCCTAAGGGATGGAGAAGGTTCAGCCTAGTAATAATAAACCAATAGTATGTTGCAGTGTGTTTCACCAACCACACCCACTTTATGTGGCTTTAAACAAATGATATCCACTACCATGAAAATGGAGAGACAAGGGGAAGGTTTGGAAGTTAGGGTTAATAATCTCGTTGGTCAGTTACATGTGGAAACATTGCCCCTTCCACCTCATGCTTCTGCTCTGGTTTGAGCCTGTTACACACTACCAGGATGTAGGTGTTTTACTGGGGGTAAAATACCCTACATTTATATAATAGGTTTCCGTATTTACGCTTTTAGAATTCTCTGCCCACGTATTCATTTATGAAAGCATTTTTAGATGGACTGAATTGATAAGAGTTCTTCATGCAGACATTGAAATAAAGCAACACCAAAAGACCTAGTTATTTTTATGATATGTTGCCAACTGAATGTGAACTTGAGCAGTGTATTACCATGTACCTATAGTATGAAATATAAGTATTTTTTAAAAAGATTAACTTTGTACGGTAAAGTGAATACATTTTTACATGCAAAATAAAAAGGATTTTGGATTTTACAAAAACCCACACCTCAGAGTGTTATTATTCATTTGTTTAGTCAGGCGTTTGCCTAGTCATTCTGGCAGATCATTCCAGGGAAAGACTTTCCTCACGCAACTGCATAGCTCTGTTGCCAGGCTTTACGTACTCCTGGGTTTCCTGTGGAGAGGCCATGGGACAGAAGCTTTCATTAAAAACAAACCAAATTGTGAACATCAGTTCTAATCTGACACTTTCACCACCCAAATTACATTGTACAAATGTGTTGTTCACTACTGATAATCATGGGAAACATTTCTTTTCAGTTCCAGTGCAAAAACCACTGATGATGACGCAGAAACAGATTTATTGCAAGTCAAGACAACTTCTTTGCTCAGGTCAGCAGGGGAAGATTGATTTTATTCAATGGAATTACATTATATGTAAAGGATTTGTATATAAAATATTATTCTAATATAAAGTGACAGACAGCAGTTTTAGGCCATAAATGCAATTGGTGGTTTCAAATATTTAAAATAACCAGTAACTAGCATAAAATTCCCTTTGGACTCAAAACTGTATTTCAACTTGAGAATTGAGAGCGTCAAGTTATGTCAAGTTATTTTTTTAATTGCCATTTTTAAATCAATGTTTTCGTACTTAATGTTGAAGCAGTAAAATATTTTGTTAAATGTTAATTTTGGAGTGCTTTTATTTTGAAGTAGATATTATGGTTGAGGATTTCATCCCGGAAGTTCCGTCCTTACAAATAAAATGTTTAAATCTACGATCTTTGCACAGATGGTTTTCTCGTGATGGCGTGTCCTTTTTTAACAGATCCAATTGACATCGGCGCAAAAGTTCTAAGAAAATGTATACGATCTAAACGTTTGTTCAAAGATAAACAAAATCCTCTAAGTTTTTCTGAAGAATACATTCATGAGCGGTATCACTTCTCGTCTCATGCTATAATATATCTCGCGGATCTCTTGGCACCGAAATTGAACGACGATACACGCCGTAGCTGTGCGCTTACAGTAATGCAAACATTGTGCATTGGTTTACATTTTTTCGCGTGTGGAGAATTTATACATACAGTCGGTGACGCTGAAAACTTAAGTAAATCCACTGTTTGCAGAGCTATACGGAGAGTTTACGTTGCGCTTGCGAAGATTATTGCTAATTTCGTTAAATTCCCTGGGCTTTCTTCTCTACAAGAAATACAAGACCGTTTTTATAGAATAGCAGGTGATGTGTTGTTTAATACGAACGGTAGGCCAAAGCTTTTGTTACCAATTTATACTGTAAACCGCTAAAACCTGTGATTCCAGGACTACCCAATGTTATTGGAGTGGTGGACTGCACACACATTCCAATCAAAGCGCCTTCAGGCCCAGAGGCAACTGATTATGCAAATCAGAGATCATTTCACAGCATAAATGTGCAGGTATAACATGAAAAGAAAACAATGATATTGATTACAACTCTGCCACAGACTAATTAATCCCAGAGCAAATCTGACATTGGTGCTACTCATTCAATCTTTTTTAGATGGTTTGTGATTCTCAATGCCTAATTACAAACATTGATGCAAAGTGGCCTGGATCTGTAAATGACTTCCACATACTCAGAGAGAGTCCGCTGTACCATCAGTTTCAGCAAGGTGACATGAACATCACACAACCTCAATATCAAATGTCAATGTCAACTGGTTCCGGTTTCAGCTTGTCTCTCTTACCTGCCCTACTTCCAGGTAGTTTCCATGGGTGTCTCGTGGCTGACAATGATTATCCCTGTCTTCCATTCTTGATGACGCCATACCTGAATCCTAAACCAGGCGCAGAGAGCTGCTTCAATGAGGCACTGTACGAGACAAGAGCATGCATTAAGACAGCGTTCACCATGTTACGGGCTCGATTTGGTTGTTTGAAGGGTCTCCGGGTGTCCCCGCAGAGAGCGTGTGACATCATAGTGGCGTGCGCGGTCCTGCATAACATCGGCATCATTCGCAAGGAGGCCCCACCCTGCATGGACTGGATGCCCGGCGACCCAGAGCCCCTTCACCGTGACCATCGGGAGGGGACGGCCGTCAGGGATGGCCTTGCGGCTCAGCTCTTTGCGTCTTCTATGTCATGCAGCCAAGTGTTATAACAAGTGTTATCATTTCTAGCCCAGACATCAAAGACAGTTGACCTGCCCCCAAGTGACTGACCCAAAGACTAAAGCGATACAGACTAAAGCGATATGCTCTTCGGAGATTAGTTATTGGTGTATGAATAATCTGTTCACAAAAGTTGTTTTGTTGAAAAAAGAACATTTATTCAAATGGTGAAAATGAAAATATCGGTAAAAAAGTGTGATTCGCATTCCATTCCTTAAGGTTCATGACTGAGAAGAGAAACACAGATGAGCATAAGTTATGAACAATTCATATATCCATAACACATTTTAAAATCTGTTGAATTAAAAACATGAGACTGGATATTGAAGTGATGTGGAAATTTGGAGGTTAGGTCAAACCGGTATCCATTTTGTTTGTTCAATACTTTATTTTAAATATCAAATGTGACTTTTTACTGTTCATAAAAAGCTTAAAGTTCATTGTTCACTCACATTTTTACAAATCTAAACACTTACATACTGCTTGTGTTGATATCCTATAAACAGTAACATAGATTGGGGAACTTACATTTAGTTGTTTCTCAAGTAATTTCATCTCCAAGGACATCTTTTGCATCTTTAACTTCCTGTAATCCATCTCCTGTTGCAAGTATTTCATATACAAATCCTTTACATTAACACTCGAAGGCTTTCTTGATTTTTCCTCCTGAAAAGCATTGTGTTTCAAACAAATCAATGTTTTACACAATTTCAATAGTGGCCATTTTAGTGTGATATTCATCACATGTAAAGATATCAGACCTTGATAACCATCATCATACCTCTCTGTCCCACGTTCTGGACGTTGAGGGTGTTGCCTCAGGCATGGTCTCATGTATGCTTGGATTCTATGGAGGTGTCATGTTTAGTCATTTGTCTTTAAAAATAGACAGTGGTATTACTGATTAGCCCACTAACAGAATAAATCCCACTAATATAGATCATATAAATTATTTATAATAAATTCCACAAAATACTGGTGGTTGAAAAAAACGTAATAAACCATGTTACGCCCTACCTCATGTGTAGATGATCCTGATGTCATATCATCAGCATTGTCAATGTATATAACTGGTACCTGAAAAATAAGGCATATTTAGTCTACTAAATACAGTACCACAGCATTCAGTAAACAATGTTTTCTAAAGCGTTTTTCACTCACATCATTCAAAGACACATCAGACCCTGATTCTGTAGCCATCTCCTCTGATGTCATGTGATTGGCTAACACTGGAAATGCATATTGCTTTAGTTAAAACCATATGACCAATCTAATGAAAATGTTGCAGTCAATCGCAATCAGACTTGCCTCTCACAAAGTTTGAGTGGGAGAGTGTTGAATCAAGCTCTGTCGAGGAGGTTTCTCTTGTGATACTGTCTATGGTGGAACAGAATTTTTGGGTCTCAGCCATCAGTTCATCTGAGGCAGAAAAGCAAGGTTGCAATGGGCCTTCTCTGGACTTTCGCCTCTCTGCTTTTTTGGCTGGAATTGAAGATCACATTGTAAAGGGGCATTTTTGACAATACTTCACACAGCAGTTAGCAGCATTAATTGCATCGCTCACCTGTTTGCACCATGTTCTTATATTTCACTTTGACCTGCATCCAACTTCGCTTAACTCCGGATGGATTAACCCTGTTATAAGAATGAATGAGAATAACATTTTCAATGCACCTACAACACTATGAGAACGGCGTATTACATGTTTATGCAACTTCTCCACCGCTTGACTTGGAAGCTGTATATGGTTACTACAATAAACGATCATCATAATAGGTTCACATCGCAACTTTGCGAATAATATCCACAGATGAGGTGAACAGGAAAAACAAGTGGGCAAGATTAGGTGGCTAACGTTAGCGGTTCGAATATGCCAGACAGCTAACTAAAGTGGAGGATAGTGTACTGTTCTTGCTATAAGGTGCTACAAACCTAGTTATAGTGTTGACGAAAGGTAGCTAGTTCGCTAACAGTTTCAGAGCTTGAACGACATCATATATGTATCCTATTCTTATGTACCAGAGCTATCAACCAATGCAAGAAAAACAACATTAGCTGGGCTAGCTACAGTACTAGCTAACATGCAACACTCACTACTGTCTACACTGCAGGGTAGACAAGTACGTTAGACTGCCTTTCAATATGGCAGGTAGCTGGCTACTTACGCGTTAACTGAATCGGCAATTTTTTGCCATGCTTCTTGTCTAGCTTTACCAGCAGCGGCTGTATTATTTTTGTGTCTAAAAATATGTTTAAGGTCCTCAAAACGCTGAAGTATAACTTGCTGCTCAGCAGCACTGAAAAAGGCCGCCCTTTCACCTCTTTCCATTTTTTAAATCACGTGGTGTGGTGGTTGTCATGGAGACTTGACATCCTACGCGATCAACTGTCTTTTTGACTTTTGGGATATGTTTATAACCTTGTTCACAGAGGGACGAAACGAGATAGACTATATGGACAAAAGTATTAGGACCTACACATTACACCTACAGCTTGTATGACATCCCATTCTAAATCCATAGGCTTTAATATTAAGTTGTTCTCCCCTTTGCAGTTATTTTAGCTTCCACTCTTCTGGGAAGGCTTTCTACAACATTTTGGAGTGTGTCTGTTGCCCATTCTTCAGACACTTATTTTGGACAAGAGTCAGGTTCTTCCACACCAAACTCATCCAACAATGCCTTTATGGAACTTTCTCTGTGCACTGGAGCACAGTCAGGCTGTAACTGAAAATGGCCTTCCCCAAACTGTTTCCATAAAGTTGGATGCATAGAATTTTCCAAAATGTCTTGGTAAGCTGAGGCATTAACATTTCCCTACATTGGAACTAAAGGGCCTGGGCAAAGCCCAGAAAAAACCCCCATATCATTATCAATCAATCAATCAAGTTTATTTATATAGCACAATTCATACATAGATGCAATTCAATGTGCTTTACAAGACAAGACATTAAAAGAGAAATAAAAAGAGAAAATATTTTTTTTTTAAACTTTAAAAGAATTAAAAGAGCAATACAATTTAATGACTAACAGTCTGTCTACCACTTGTCCTCTATTCGCCCGTCCACACATTTACTCAGTAAACATCCAATGCAACTCAGGTCTCGTTATACAAACAGCCTGATATTTTATCCATGGATCATTTACACGATGCAGTGCGCCTACTTCTTAAGATTTAGGAATCGGAGTAATGTGTTCTGTTCTCTTGGTCCCGGTTAGCATTCTTGCGGCAGCATTTTGAATGAGCTGCAGCTTTTTTATAGTATTTTTGGGAAGTCCAGTTAAAAGCCCATTACAGTAGTCAACTCTACTAGAGATAAAAGCATGGATTAGCTTTTCTTGGTCTTTGCGGGACAGCATGCCCTTGATTCTAGCTAT
>JACXGK010002384.1:20197-55704 GCA_016801125.1 Novumbra hubbsi | reverse complement strand
CCCCCCCCCCCCCCCCTCCCCCCCAGGATACCAAGTGGCTTCTCAAAACACTGGGCTGCAGGGCCAATGGTCCCCTACTCCCTATATAGTGTGCTGCTATTGAAAAGGTCCCATGGGTCTCTGGTTGAACGTAGTGATGTTACACTGTGTAACAGGGTGGAATTTTAGAAAACACCAGGTAGCCAGATCACAGACCTCCCTCTCTGTAAACCTCTCCTTTTCTCTTTCATGCAGGGTTATGTTACGTCGGCCCCTCTGTAACCAGCACAGGAAATGACACGGGAGCTTTCGATGGGAGTGGTCCCATTAAAATGTGTTAACAGACATGTACTACAGACACATCCGACTGAGCTGTAAGTTGGAACCAGGGGTTTGGGATTTAGAGCCGCCTCCCTAATAGGCATGAAGTCATGCAGGTTAACCGGACCTGAACTTTCTGTGAACAAACACGTTGACTCTCATTGTGACACAGAGGCCTCATAGACAAACACTGGAAAAAAACCTCCAAACACTGTAGCTAGTTAATGGCTAATTAACCATCCTAGAGCACAGAGCATCAGGAGAGAGCAACTCAGAGGTCATCTTTCTATTAGCTCTTCATCCCATCCTCCCATTCCCATCCCATGGGCCTATATGACCTCCCGGCTCTAAAAATACAATGTTTACTCAAGTTCCACTGCCAAGGAATTCTGGACTAGGCAGAGAGAGTGCATGAATGTGTTTCACTGGAGGAAAGCTGAGAGAGAGAGTACAGGAAGTGTGTGTGTGTGTGTGCTTGAGTGAAGGCATTTGTGCAAATATGTGACAATGTGTAAAGGAAGCTAACACATTGAAAGGAGAAAAAAGAAAATGAAAACTGAAACTGAAGGCCAGTGGTAGAATAGATTCAGATAACTGAAACTATAGGCCAGTGGTAAAATAAATTTAGGAAACTGAAACTGTAGGCCAGTGGTAGAACAGATTCAGAAAACTGAAACTGTAGGCCAGAGGTAGAATAGATTCAGAAATCTGAAACTGTAGGCCAGATGTAGAAAGGATTCAGGATACTGAAACTGTTGGCCAGAGGTAGATTCGATTCAGAAATCTGAAACTGTAGGCCAGAGGTAGAATAGATTCAGGATACTGAAACTGTAGGCCAGAGGTAGAATAGATTCAGGATACTGAAACTGTAGGCCAGAGGTAGAATAGATTCAGGTGTAGGCCCAAGCTGCCAGAGTTAGGGTTAATAATAGGGTTGATAATAGGCTACTGTTACTGTCAAATGAAGCCATGGTATTTTGGCACTTGAATCTGCAATGCCGGTCAGAGTAATAAACATATCCTGATTAGATTAATATGGAAAGCTAACAAAAGATCTAAGGACAGACACACAAATGGCTAATTAACACACAGACCACATCCAAGGACTTCTTGAAACACACGCAGACACACAATTCCAAAGAACAGTCATGAACAATGTTTCTTTCAGTCTCTTTTGGCCATTATCGTCTGGCATTCCACATCAACAGTCATGCTCTTGATAGAAAGAGCAAAAAAACCGAAGGAAAAAAAGAGATAAAAATGGATGAAGAGAGAGAGAGAGAGGGAGAAAATGAGAGTGAGGGAGAGAGGGAGAAAAAGAGAGAAAGAGAGGTAGAGGGAGAAAAAGAGAGAGAGAGAGAAAAGGAGAGAGACATAGAGGGAGCCCCCCTGAGTCTCAGCCTCCCACCCTTGTCTGTCTCCAGGCTGACAACGGGGGATCAGTTCTGCTGGAAGATGGAGGTATTTGGAAGGAAGAAAATGGCACTGATGTGGGACGGACTGGGCTGCATGTGAGTTAGGGTCTCCTGGCTGCGTGGCACGTTCATCCCACAGACACACACTGACAGGTTGGAGAGACATCATGACTGTGTTGGCTCGGACAACCCCGGTTCCCAATAAGTCGTTAACTTGGTAATATGTCAATAAAACCAGAAAGCAATGGTGTGCAAATAATGTATATTATTTCCTATATTCAATAGGCAGTAGTAACAAAACAACATACCAAATGTTTAAACTGAGACATTTTATTGTTTCATGAAAAAATATATGCCTACATTAAATGTGATGCCAGCTACACATTTCATTGGGACAGGGGCAACAAAAAATTTGTGAAATGTAGAAAGAAAACAGGTCAGTAACATGATGGGGTCTAAAAAGACGATCCCAGAGAAGATGAATCGTATAAATGAGGAGAGGGTTCACCACATTGAAAGACGGTATAGGAAAATAGTGCAACCATTTTAGGATAACGGTTTGGGGATGGGGATAGCGGATAAGGGTTTGGGGATCTCATCATCTATAGTAAATAATGTCATAAAAAGATGAAGAGAATCTGGAGTCATATCTGTACGCAAGGGACAAGGCTGAAAACCAATATTGAACGGTTGTGATCTTCAGGCCTCAGGCAGCACTAAAAACAGACACAATTATGTAGTGGACATCGCTGCATGGGCTCAGGAACACTACCGGAAACCATTGTCTGTAAACACAGTACATTGTTGCATCCACAAACACAAGTCCACCATGCAAGAAGAAGCCAGATATAAACAAGATCCAGAAACACTGCCACCTCCTCTGGGCCTAAGCTCATTCAAGATGGATAAAAAATAGCTTTGTCCTTTAGACTGAAGAGGAGTGGAACGATCCATCTTCTTATCAGTGCACAGTTTAAAAGACAGCAATAGTGATGGTATGGGGGTGCATTACTGGGTACATGGCATGGGTGACTTACACATCTGTGAATGCACCATATTACTGAACAAAATATACAGGTTTTGGAGGAACATATGCTGCAATCCAGACAACTTCTTCAGGGCAGGCCTTGTTTATTTCAGCAAGACAGTTCTTTTGTTTTTATTTGCATTTTATGCACTGTCCAACATTTTTGGGAAACTGATGTCATATTCTACATTTTGTGTGTCTGGTCATGTCAATCTGCCTTATACAGGTACCATGGGTGATCAGACGATCTGCCCCTTGTGTGCCTAGCCCACGTTCACCTGCATCTGAACGCCCCAAACCCAGGAACTCGACACTCGATGGGCCGCGATCCAAGTCTGTGAGATTATGGCCTTGTACGACATGAATCTGTCACTACATCCAGTTCTACACGTTCACTCTACCAGCCTTGAAATGGATAAGGCGTGGGTGTAGCCAGATAATGGGTGTCAAGCAGAGCGCCCGTCTTTTAACACTTGCGCTGATTTCAGTTATCCGTTCAACACACCCCCTCCAGAGACAGCCGTAAATCAGCGATGCGTTAGCCCTGGGGCCTCGCACTCCGCTCTGCAGAGGTGGTGAAACACACCCTGGTATAATGGCCTACAACAGGCTGCGCTCTTCTACATCTGGGGCTTTCCACTAAACGCTGTGTGAGGACTGAGACTGGCAAGGAGAGCGACAGGGGTGTCTAACAGTGAGGTGAATCACAGGGTCAGGTACAAAAACCACTCCTCTCCCATTCAACCACCATTAACACCAATATTACTACCACAACTACTACTACTGCTGTCAACACCCCTAGTACTATTAATACTACTACTACCACCACTAATACTACTGCTGTCAACACCCCTAGTACTATTAACACTACTACTACCACCACTAATACTACTGCTGTCAACACCCCTAGTACTATTAATACTACCACCACTAATACTACTGCTGTCAACACCCCTAGTGCTATTAACACTACTACTACGACCACTAATACTACTGCTGTCAACACCCCTAGTACTATTAATACTACCACCACTAATACTACTGCCGTCAACGCCCCTAGTACTATTAATACTGCTACTACTACCACTAATACTTCTGCTATCAACACCTCTAATACTATTAATACTACTACTATCACCACTAATACTCCCGCTATCAACCCCACTAATATTATTAATACTACTATTGACACCCCTAATACTACTGATATCAACACCACTAATACTAATCATGCAACTACCTTCACCACTAATACTAATACTACTGCTATCAACACCACTAATACTACTACTGTGAATACTACTATCACCACTAGTACTACTACAATCAAAAACACTAATACTATTGCTACACCTAATCCTATCAACACCACTAAAACTAGTACTATTTATACAACAACCACCACAAATACTACCATCAACATCACTAATACTATTACTACTACTAATATACTACTACTGCCATTCCCACCCCTACTATTAATATCACCACCAGTAATATTCCCACCATCACCACTAATACTACTACTATTAATACTACTACTTTTGCTACTCCTACTGACTCCTAAGTGTGTGAGTGTGTGTGTGTGTGTTTACACAGGTTTTACCAGTCCTCACTATGATCACGCGAACTGAGTAGAATTAAGGCTTGGCATTAAGGATTAAGAGTTGGGGTTAGGTTTTGATTTGTGGGGTTAAGGTGAGGGTTTTAAAGGTAGGGTATGGCTTCAATCTTTTTTGAGTATGCTACTGCTGCTCCACACAAAACCAATAATTACGTGAGTGTGTGTAGGTTTTGTGTCTTCGTGTAAGGCGTGTGACTGGGTAAGGAGTGTGTGTGCGTATGCGTGTGTGTGTGTTGGCGGTTGGGTATGATGTGTGTGAGTCTTGTGATGAGAAACCCAAGTGTACCAACCTTTGCAGAAGTGAAAGACAGGGAGATTAGGGAGACTTTTAATGTTTCTGTGCTGGGTGACACGCGTGACATTCTACACAGAATCATACAGTAGCAGCTATGAGACTAAGAGGAACTACTGATGTAAATGTTCTAAAGAACTGGAACACTTGACTTCCTAAAATCAGCAATATGTGCTCTCACCCTTGCGTCCAATATCACACACACACGCACGCACACGCACTTGCTAACACACAATGGTTCACACCTACCCGTTCGTCCCATTGGCCGTGCGAGAAGGCTGAGCGAGAGTAACCTCAAGTGGACCCTGTGGAGAGAGAAAAAGTAGACATGAATGGATCCTGTATGTGAAGCGTACGACATGGCAGATGAATCTTCCCATAGACAGGAGAACCCAGGCTAGTTCTGAGCTGGGACTAAATGTTGATGGGTTAAAGGTCCCCATAGACAGGAGATGCTAGCCTAGTTCTGAGCTGGGACTAGGTGTTGCTGGGTTAAAAGTCCCCATAGACAGGAGAACCTAAGTCCGTTGTGAGCTGGGACTAGGTCTTTCTGGGGTGTCGTCTGCCCCCCACCAACCCCAGTGTTTCACAGCAGTGATCAGACCAGGCACACAGCTGCTCTGTTCTTCTAACGGTTGGCTTTTACTTGCAAGGGTGAGCTGCCGGGAAACAAATATGGCTCATTTACCACTAAAGCCAGAAACAGAGGATCCTTTTGTGCCTTAGCTTAACCCACTCCCCCTTCAAGCACTGAACCCCAGACCCTTTTAGTCACATCCAGTCATTTCTGTGAAAAAGCATGATTTTGATTTGCCGTCTGTCACACTTCCATCTCACACAGTGGGGTCTTCGTTGGTTAAACCTCTGAAATGCCCCTATGCAAATGAAACACCAGACAGAAACAAGTGTTCCAGAGCAATAAGACTAATATTGATACAGTGTCAAATAAAACAGGCATAAATCATGTATTTTGGTTAGCAAGCGGTTTCTCAAAACCTTCGGTTCTGGTGCGTGGAACAGCCAATGTTGTAACACAGTATAGACTACCGCCACCTGCTGCTAGGAGTCCTCTGTCACAGACAGAGGGATAGGCCAGATCAGGAAGACCCAGCGGAAAAGGCCCACATAAAAGGGTGCAGACAGACTGCTTAAACTACACTGATGATTAAGCCAAGGACTTCATTTCATTTCCTGGAAACTTGTAATAAGGAGCAAACATCATTTACCGTACAGTACCTTTCCTCGTAAACCATCTTCAACCCCCCCCCTCTCTGCACTCTGGCACTGTTCTAAAACAAATTGCCAAGCACAGAAACACTGGCTGTTCTAAAACACATTGCCAAGCACAGAAACACTGGCTGTTCTAAAACACATTGCCAAGCACAGAAACACTGGCTGTTCTAAAACACATTGCCAAGCACAGAAACACTGGCTGTTCTAAAACACATCGCCAAGCACAGAAACACTGGCTGTTCTAAAACACATTGCCAAGCATAGAAACACTGGCTGTTCTAAAACACATTGCCAAGCACAGAAACACTGGCTGTTCTAAAACACATTGCCAGTCACTGAAACACTGGCTGTTCTAAAAAACATTGTCTGGCATTTAAGTATTGGCTGTTCTACTGTACATTCCCTGGCACGGATTCATTGGCTGTCCTAAAGCAGCGTTGCCAAGCACGGAAACATTGGCTGTTCTAATGCACATTGTCTTACTCAGAAACATTGTCTGTTCTTAAGCGCACACATTCACTGGCACTGAGACATTGGCTGTTAGTAAATTGCCAGGCACTGAAAAACTGGCTCTTCGAAAAACACATTGCCTGGTGACCAGCATGTTTGGGAAGAAAACAGCTCGGCATCGATTACCACTTACAGTCCACATGGAATGACTCAAACACCTAATCCCTTAACACTCTTCCCACCAACATGGTCTGTGTATGGGTGTTTAACTGACTTCATGGAGCCCCTTCTAACAGTCAAATTAAATCAAATTTCATGGTAAAACAGTGAACTTTTCATTCTTTGGTGATGTAGCTGTGGGCTGTAAAGGAGGTTTCCTTTCACACTGTGAGGAGGTTTTCCAAGATCTCTAGTCTGACCTCGGAAAACCTCACCAGGGCTCGCCTGTAATCTAACAGGCCAGAAACTCTTTCCAGGTCAGCCCAGGGCCCCTCTTGCTCACACCAAGTTTGACTACTGACACCGCTAAGTTCCGACCTCGGCAGACACACGTTGCTTCAGAAGTGGGGAAAGAAAAACCCAACTACCATTTTTCAGTGCTCACTCTGTATGAAGGTGGACAATGGACGGGGGGGCAGAGGACAGGTGGGTAAAAAAAAGTGTGGTTAATGTGAGCGAGTTAACGTTTAACCACGGGAGAGGTACTGTAAATGTCAGGCCAGCCCGGCAGGAATGACTGAATGGTGTCATAAAGCAATTTGGAAATGAGGCTAGACTGGGTTGGGGATGTGAGGTGGTGGTGCCCCTGCTCCGGGCCAGACCCCCTTTCCAGGTTGTCACTCAACTCCCCGGCCAGTCCTGGTCCCCAGACACACGGCCTCAGCATGCAATGACGGACAGCAACAGAGGTCCAACTGATTACATTAAGCCACAGTTTGCCAGCGGCCAAACGATGGCCAATGATCCCATGTCTAGTTTTCAGTAGTTACTTACTAAGAAGAGGGCACTGTCACTGAATGCTACCTGCCTTATCTGTCCATGAGACGTCTGTCTTTAAGCGTATCCTACATGAGACAAAAGAAGAAGGAATGACTGAGTGATGTGTGTCAGACTGGTTCTGTCAGAGTGATTCTGTCAGAGTGGTTCTGTCAGAGTGATTCTGTCAGAGTGATTCTGTCAGAGTGGTTCTGTCAGAGTGATTCTGTCAGAGTGATTCTGTCAGAGTGGTTCTGTCAAAGTGATTCTGTCAGAGTGGTTCTGTCAGAGTGGTTCTGTCAGAGTGATTCTGTCAGAGTGGTTCTGTCAAAGTGATTCTGTCAGAGTGGTTCTGTGAAAGTGATTCTGTCAGAGTGGTTCTGTCAGAGTGGTTCTGTCAGAGTAATTCTCTCAGAGTGGTTCTGTCAGAGTGATTCTGGCCGGAGAGAGAGGACGGAGGGGAAGAGAAGGCAGGCAGGGTGTGATTCATCGGAAATGGGGCTGGGGTGAAGGTGGTATTTGTGATGTATTCGTTCCGTGGCTCACTTCCTCTGTCCTTCGGGTCCCTTACACCCACCCGTCTCCCTACCCAGCCCTGAGGCTGAATAACCAGGAGGAGCCAATGCCAGCCTGGGGACCAGATGATTGCCTTGGCGATAGTGACATCAAGACACAACTCAAACCAAATATATATCTGGGGGCACAGTAACACTTCTGAATGCAACCTGATAGAAAGAGGGAAGTGTGTACCGTCAGCCTGTCGGTTAACTGGACCCACATTGGGGCTTGCCAGAACTGCGCTTGTGTGTTCCCAGTAACAGGATGCATTTCAACACGCCATATTGGCAGGTGTTGTACGTGGGCACTTTGCCCAGTTAATCTTGCCGAATCCACAGTTTAAGTTTTTAAGTGGAAACATGGAAGGGAGAGAGAATGACGGATGTCCTCCCCTAAAACGAGTGCATGGCTCTCCCAACACTGGAGGTATTCAGCTCAGCCTAACTGACTGTTTGGGCAGCTGCTGGGAGAGCAATTTGTTTGAATGGGGATTTCAAACACGCAGCGAACCGTTTCTGAACTGGCCGAGGCAGGAACAGCTCAGAGAGCCAAGTCTGCACAAGCGTCGCAACTGATTTCATGTCTTCTACCTCAGCCGAAGTGCAGGCCAGGCACAGAGCAACGCCATACATTTCTGGATTTGACATGCCCCACAAACATTCTTATGATCTTGGGATCTGGTGGCGGTGAAGACATGGAAGATGTTGCGGTGGTCATCCCGGGACACAATCAGCTAACAGGCATTTACAGAGGGGACCAACACACATCCCTGGGGAGGTCTGACCTCCGATCTTAGAATGCGGCTTGTCAACCCCTGACTTAACTGAGTGCACCACGCAACAGTGGAACTAGCATGTAGGGCTTTTACCAGGACCATGACTTCTCTATCACCCCCACACTCCAACCCACTTCCAGAACCACTACTGACACAGTGGATAGCTAAATATTAGAGTCCCCAAAACCTGTTGGAAGGCCCTCAGATGGATGAAAAGCCTTCATCTCTAATGATGGACTCTAATGGTGGTCTCTTCATAGGGATGTCTCTTTAGGTGTGTGATTACACAGATCTGACTATATGATACATTTTTTATACATTTTGGTATTATAAACATTCAAAAGAATCTCCCTCTCAAGCCTCTACCTCCTGTGGATGGAAATGCTACTTTCTGGAAAGAGTACCTCCTCAAGACTACAGCAGTATGAAGAGCAATATATTGTCTCCATACAGACAACAAAGAAGATGGCTCTAGGGAACAATTCCAGTGGTATGCCAAACAAAATATACTCAAGTTGTGGATAGGAACAGTGCTTATTGCCAGACACGTAATAAGCAGGGACTGTTTTGCAGTGGCAGAAAGACCTGTTCTTTCTACCGGGAACTGGGTGAGTGTTTCTGCACACGCGCCTCTGCATGTGATGCTACGACTATTACTCAGCTTTGGGTAAATAATCTTGGCTAAACATACTTAACATACCTAACATATATACATGAAGTTGCTGAGTGTGTGACTGAATAAAAAGCGCGCTGTAAGCTCAGTCCACAGCTAGCTTGAAATTACCGTCAAGCGTGTTGCAGAAGCAGAGGGCCAATGGCTCACAGCCAGTTTGGGTCAGGTGAACTGTCACTGGAAGAAGCTGTACTGTTAGCAGCAGAGCGTTTGATGTCATGTGCATATTGTTTCTCTCAAGTAATTGCTCATTACAAGCCACTGTGTATAAAGAAATGAGGCAAATGGATTTGGCACATTTTCTATATTTCTTAATAAACTTTCCGTCTCTGGGTCAGCTGAAGTCTAATTGTTGGCCCAGCAGGGAATATTTACCATCTATCTCACATCGATAACAAGTCAGGTCAGGAGGAAACAAGATTAGCCGGAGGCCGCTGGAACAAAAGCAATAATCAATATTTTCGAGGAAGTGTCCAGTTCTAGTGGATTAAACCAGAGAGGTTGGCTACGCATACACTCTTAGTATTAAGAGGAGAATTATTGGTGACTCAAGAAAACCTGGAGATCAAGCAAGACTGCTGGACTGCTAATAAGATACTGTGCTAGCTAATAGTTAATGTTTGGTTAGTTGAGGAGCTCTTGGAGAAACCGTTAATGATTGATTGAGGAACCATGGATTTACAGCATGGCACAGCAGGGGAAGGGCTTTAAGATAAAGGCTATCTTTGACTGGACACCCATTAGAGTACATGTCATTCCTGTTTATTTGTTCTGTTTAACTGTCATTTGCCCGCTTTCCTGTTACTACATTTCCCGCCTTACGATGCGACCCGCTCAATATGCAGGTACAATACGTAGTTCCAGATCCCTAATGTTAGTCATCTGATCCTAAATATATACCGGTCCTCTCTTCCTCGTTATTCTTATGGATATGGTTGCAGAAAGCCAGCAGAAAGGTAATACGAAATTGATGTAGACTACCTTCCTTCCTGTGTGGTAAATGGGAACACTGTGGGGATGACATCAAAGAACATATGCTGCCCAGGTCTTCTACAGACAATATGGCAAAAGGGACCATGAGAACACTAATGCTGGAAAGGCAGGCGGTCAATACTATTGATGGATATGGCTAGGCATCGATCAATTCCAGATGCACTTTGATGGACGTGAAGATACAGTACATTAGGTCCAACATTAACGAGAAGAGGCCACCTCCAAATAGGGCAACAATGACCCCTCACAAATGGGCGGACAATGACGAACTATCTGTGCCCCGATCAGATGACTACCATTAGAGAGAAGACAAGGACCCAGTCTTGTTTTCCACGGAGTGGATGCGGGCGAAACACACAGGGTAGATTCAAGTCCACACCGGGCTTCATGGCTTGCATCGCATTGTGTGGTATTGCTCAACGTTGCCTGGGCTGAAAAGACCAAGTCCAGGCACTCTGCAGGGAGCCGTTCGGTCTGCCTGTTCTGTCCGCCTGTCTGTTCTGCCCGCCTGTCTGTTCTGTCCGCCTGTCTGTTCTGTCTCTCACTTCTGTCTGTTCTGCAAGCAGTGGAGCTGAATTACATTGTGACGGGGGGAGCCGACCGCGTGAATGACCGGCCACACGCCCTGTATACTGGAAAAGAAATTAGCCAGGTCAGCATGGAGGCGGCCAACCACTTCAAAACAGTAAATAAGGGGCCACCTAGCACAGCCGCTAACTCTATCTTTTGGCACTCATGCCTTGTGGTTGCTTGTTCCTGCCTATGTCAGCAGGTTCCTGTGTGTTTTCTTGGACATGATTCCAATATGGAATATGGTAATAATAGTGTTTGGTTGTTGCATGGATAGTCATAGCCCTGGACCAGTTCCATTTCTACTGGGACTGAATACATAGCCGGTAGCTAGCCTATTCATAAGCCTCATTGGCTCAGGGCAAGATCATCACCTTGGTAACTAGGGTGATGAGAAGTCATGTAGTCACCTATACCTCTCCAGGGTGAGTAATAAAATTCTTGCATCCACTTACCACTTCAAATAAGCAAGATGTTTGCATAATACGTAATGCATATGAATATCTAGAACTATGGTATAACATTTACCAGTGCAAATTCAATCAACGTATTTTTCGCGTACTTACTTTTTGCTAAGAGTGCAGTACGTCAAACAATAATCTAACACATACAAACACAAACAAAAACTAATTTGGAAGATGTCAAAACGAATTAAATTAACAAACACAAAAACGTCCATATGCAATAAATGCGTTAACAAAATATGTGTGATTATTTTACACAAAGGATGCGCTCATTAGGAACTTGAGTGAGCTGTCAATAGTCCAGTATAGTCATTTTCTGTATTAAAACAGTACCACAAAGTTGTACAGTTGATACAATTGCCTATTTTAAGAATATCGAGTGCTATATAACATTAAAAACAGGAAGTGTCCGCGTTAAAAGTCACAAATCTATATACATAGTCACCAATTAGATCCAAACCGATATCCACTTCAGGTAGGCCTACAATAAAGCATGTTCCATACTTATTATACACGTGTGACTCTTTATGGTGTGTTGTTAATATATGTCTTATAATATGTTTATGTCTTCGGAATACAATTATCAACTGACCGATACGGCGGTTACTTGGTAGTTACTTGATAATCATAATCATAGATGGTAATTGCGCATTATAATGCTTGCTATGCATATGACACGTCGTTACAGCGCATTTGACAGTATTTTCAGAGGTTGACAGAAGTAATATTAACATGTTGATACTAATACAAGCATGCATGGTAATCTTCCTTACCCGTCCGTTGCAAGTCAGATCCTCCTTATTGCGCAACTCCAATGATTCTTCCTCCTCTTTCTCCCCATTGTCCAGTCCGAGCAAATTGAAACCCTTTCTGCAGCACAGAAACCAGCAAAATCCTTGCAAAGGCATTCAAATAATGGTGAAGTTAGGCGTTTTTTACTATTCTTGTAGAGACAACATTCAACGTGGCCTCTCGGGGTTAGCGACTATACCGTCTCACAGTACGTATATCCAGAGTCGCTTTAGGATAAGAACATCCAGTTTGAAAAGCCTCTCCATAAGACTTATGCTGAGGAAAAATGAAGGAAAAAATATTCCACACAAATGCGAAAAGTCCAAAACCTTTCTGTTGAAGAGTAGCAAAAGATAAAAAAAAATTAAACCTGGTGAAATTTAGTCAGCAAATTGGATCAAATAAGTCATTTTCAAAATGTCTGTAGTTGCCTGACCGGACACCTTGCACGTATATTTACTATAATAGTTTCGCACGTTATGACAAACTGCCTAACTACAATGTCGCAAATGTTCGGTCCTAAATGCCACTACAGGCTGAGCAAACATGCATGTAGTAAGTATACACCGTCAAAAACAATCCACCCGAAGAGCGATATTATTGCTGTCTGATCCGCTTTTCTCACATTACAGTGTGATCGTTGGCTACGCTAAGTGGACTGACTGTACTTGTTGAACAAAAGCGTGCAAGAGCTTAGCCAGCCTACAGGGGTTGGAGGAACTGTCTAATATGCGAAATATAACAGGCTGCTCTCTCACACGCCCAAACGGTGAGCCACGCCTGTTTTTGCACGCCCACTCGTATGATAGACTATTGCATCACATGGTCTGAAGTGAGCATGAAATAAATCTAGCTACGTGCACAGACACTCATTATTCGTAAAATAAACACGTATAACAGATTGAGTAGAAGTTATGGGAATTAATTTCTTACATTAAAATGGTCCTGCCAAATATCAATACACATTACCTTAAACTATTTGACTAATGGCAGGTTAATAAGTAATTATAAACTGTTTTTATTTTATTGATGTTTAATTCCACTGCATGTTTGTTTGTGTAAAGACTGCTAGGTCAGCCCTGCAGTGTTTGTTTGAAGCCTACTAGTAGTTTTTGGTCCTAGTCAGTGCCATGTGTAATCGTGTATTTTCTGTCTGGTTTTTCAAGTTGATTGAAGTGTGCGTGTGTGCAGCAAATTATACTTTTTGTTTTGTTCCAGAGTGCATTTTTATCAGTCATTACCCAACAACCACTATTACCAAACAATCTGCTTTGAGAGCAACACTTACATACAGTATTCCTACAACCTCTACATCAAAACCCTCTCTGCTGCTGTCCAATCCAAACACCTAACTACTCTTCTTTTGGCCCACGTAAACACACACACCTCCCCCCATATAGACACACCCAACAAACCTCCCCCACCTTTCCCAGTTCTACAGAGATGATCTCTTTCAGTAAAGGTGCAGAGTGGAGGCAGGAAGGACCACTGCTAAATCCAGAAACGTAATATCTAGACCCCTTTGCCTTCGCTCTCATTTCTACTTCAATATCCCTTAATTTCCCCTTGTACTACTCTGAGCGAACTCCCCATATGCATTTACCAACAGGCGGCCTGGATTCATTCTGGACCGTAGGGTTTTTCAGCACAGTTTGCCCGGTACTGGAGAGCAACGGTCCATCTCAAGCTCATGTCTTGTAGCAACACACACATACACACACACTGAAATTCACATGCAAGTCTCGGACGTAGCCTCAGGCGCTGTGGCAAATAAACTGTCACTTCTGTGTGAAATGCGACAGCTCAATAAAAGCCAATGGATATCCTCATGTTACGCTGGATGCCACAGCCACACTTCTCTGTGTCATGGACCATAAGCTCCTGTCTGCCTGTCTGCCCCCCAACCCCTCTGGCCCCGGGGCCCTTGGCCGCTCCGCGAGGAGCTGCTCTGGGAGAGATTAGAAAAGGTGAGTACATAAAGTCTAGTATGTGCGTGTGTCCCTTTTGCTTTCCCCGGAGGGGCGTCTCCCCAGCAGCTCTGCGGGTCTCTTCCGTCATTACGCCCTGTTTTAAGGGAACGGCCAGCAGCCGTCACCCGTCTGTCTGTATCCCCTCTCTGGGCCGGATCCTCCCCCATCTCCCGACAGCGATACGCTGGAGGCCCCCACTACCGCAGACCTGCAGCAACATATGTTTTATTTTATGAGCTCCCTGGTTTTTTCTTCATTTGCTTTGTTTTCTTTTAGTTTTTCATCCAACATATTCTATATTCCTCTTTCTCTTTTTGCATCATCATAAGATCCTTGATTCCAACAGGTCTTACGCCACATCTCTTTTTAAACGGCCTGACTCTCCCCCGGCACCCTATATTTGTTTGTTCTTGCTTCTTCCATTTGACATGATTCTCCGTAGTTGACACACAGTTCTCTGTAGTTTACACACGGTTCTCCGTAGTTTACACACGGTTCTCTGTAGTTTACACACGGTTCTCCGTAGTTTACTGCTGCATGTATGTACAGGGGGATGGACTCTCTGAAACTGGAAATTATTCCAGTAGTTTTTGGCCCGGAGGTCTACGTAGGGAGAGAGAACAGGGTCTGTCTGCTAAACCCTATGGGCCGGTTTCACAGATGCAGATCAAGCCTTGTTGTGGACAAAAGAAATCCAGCTCACTGGAGATCCTCCTTTCAGCGTGATGTTGTAGTCCACGACTTGGCTTAGTCTGCATACACAGAACACATAAAACGGCAATATAAAGATTTTCAGAGAAATTTGTTGATCTTCTTTGTGCTCTCTATCTCTTTCCCTCCTGGTGGGGCAGGAGAGAGTCTGTCCCAAAGTCTGTCCCAAAATCCTCCTGCCCTCCTCCTACCCCCCCCCCCCACACCCCCTTGCCAGCCCTTGCTCTTCTCCCTCCACTCTTCTCCCTTCCCCCTTCTCCTCCCTCTCCCCTCTCCTCTACTCTCCCTCCCCTCTCTCCTCTGTAGCTGTCCCAGCTCGTTTGTTGACATTGGCAGTTTGGCGTTTCCACGGGAGATCCTCTGTAGAATGGACCCATCAGGCCGGTCTGATGGAAGGCAGAGCAGAGGGTGCCTCCTTGTTCCCAACCTCTCTGTGCACTGAACACGGGCTGATCATCAACACGCTTAGGTCCATGATCCGATGGAGTATTTCGATTGGTTCGCATACAACGTCATGTAGTTCACCATTGGATCCAGAATCTGGTCCGCGGCTTTGCTTTACAGTTGGTTTAGAACAGGTTATTCCTCTCTGCTCTGTGCATGTCCGGCGGCATGGGCCAAACGTACTTTCTCCTTGCCTGGTGTAACAGCAACATAGTGAAACTTGCAACATTGTCTCAACTAGGTATTTGCTGCATTTTCTTGAAAGACGTTTGTACAATGCTTAAGTCTTCAGGTAACATGTTTTCTAATGATTTCACGGGAGCTTTTTTATTATGAGGCGCGGTGGTTAGACCTCAAAAGGACAATATACTGCAGGCATTTTGTGTCTTTTGGTTGAATTTGCCTCCAATACATAGGCAAGTTAGATTTGATCATCCCACATTACTGCCATATTTTGGTCTGTATTTGGCCAACTTCGGATCCCAGTTGGATTGAAGACCTCTGCTACAGGGCTGTGGTAGGTGATGTACGGTGTAAAAGGTAAAGGTCAGAGGGCGTTTATTGCTTCAAAATTGCGTAATGTATTCACTGATGTACAAAGTGAGTAAAGATGGACCCATTTCAGAGTTTTCATATTAAAAGAAACAACAAATTTGAAGGAAGATGGGGGTCAAACTACAGGTGCCGTCTTGGTTAAAAGCTCATGGGTCATTTGATTCCTCTGAAATGTTAGAGCAGCTTCCTCTCATCTCACATGGCTGCTGTAGAATGGAGGTTCATGCCACAAGTCACCACGTGAAAGAGTCTTACCTCCACTGTTACAATGGCCATATCCCTCTTCAGGCCGGCCCTCCTCGTAATGCTATGCATATGTTCATAGGTATGTGTTAATGCTTTGAGACAAACAAATACAACATGTATCATATCACAACCCTGTTTCCCGAAAAGTTGGTATGCTGCGTAAAATGCAAATTAAAAAACAGAATGCAATGAGGTGTAAATCTTTCATCCCTGTATTTTATTGAAAATAGTATGAAGACAACCTATCATGTGTTGAAACTAGGACATTTTGAAAAAAGTTGGGACAGGGTCATATCCACCACTGTGTTGCCTCTCGTCTTCTTTTAACAATTCTCTATAAGTATTTGGGAACTGAGGAGACTTGCTGTAGTGAAAGTAAAATGTAGTCCCATTCTTGCTTGTTTTAGGTTTTCAGCTGCTCAACTGTACAGGATCTCCAGACCTGGAACAGGCTTCTGGACAGTCTGTGGTGTTAGCAGGCAGGTTCAATGCAGCACTGCCTAAGGGCCCGAAGTTCACAGCCTCCCAGTATTGGTTTATAGTGCCTGTCCCTTGCGTACGGAGATTTCTCAGGATGTTCTGATTCAGAGTATGAGATCCTTGGCAATTTTACATTGAGAAACATATTTATTTTTAGATAGCCTGCAGGCAGCATGCAGGCTTAGCTGTGGTTGCTGGCCAAGGAATGCATTGTCCTCCATGCTTATCGATACTGGTGGTTACTTCCTGGTTGGGAAAACATTGTGATGGGAAGCGGAAACGGCTTGGTGAAATTTGTACCGGAGGTAACACATCAATTTTCAAGTCTCCCGCATGTCCTTTCAAATTGTTGCAATGTGGCCAGGTCATAATTGCCATTACTTTGGAGGGAAATTGTTATGGAATCATGTGGGAGTCATGAAAATGTAATAAAGATGGATTGTTTCTGGGAAGCTGAGACACTGTGAACAACTGTTGCACTAAAGCACTATCTATCAAATACATATATTACAAAAATATATATTTAGCCATTTCAAATGGGAGTGGTAGAGTATGGCCATGTTTGTTTGCACACTACAGTAAAGTACTGTACAGTTCACAACAGTTAAGTAAAGTGCCGTTAAGTTCACAAACGTAGAGTAAATAAATAGGTCTCTTAAAAACAGTTTTGTATAGTTTTGTACAGTACATGCATACATTTCAGAAAAAGCTGTTCTACTGTACTGTACTAAATTCAGCTGAACTGAACAATGCTTTGCTGTACTAAACTCTGTCCTGTCCTATACTTTATTCTTCTGTACTATTTTGTCTTCTACTCGTTTTGTAAAGGGATCCTTAAACTGTAAAACTGACATATGATTATGAAAATATGTGTTTAAAAAAAATAGCCAGTTTATAGAATAATGGCCAAACATGAAAATATACACACATTAGTACTTTTCTTTATCCATTCATGATATAGAGGACCAGTGGTAGATAGACTGTTAGTTATAAAATTGTATTGCTCTTTTAATTATTTTAAAGTTTTTATTTTTTTATTTTCTCTTTTTATTTCTCTTTTAATGTCTTGTCTTGTAAAGCACATTGAATTGCATCTATGTATGCATTGTGCTATATAAATAAACTTGATTGATTGATTGACATGAGCCATGAAGTGAATAATGATATTCCTAGTTAGGCATTTCTGTATGCAGATTATGGATCCATTAAACATTCGTTAATCAGTCTCAGTGGAATTCTGTTACCATGAAATTGCACATATCAACCTCTTTTGATGAGTTCATATTATGTAGACCTGCCTGAGAGGCTGTTGCTGAAACCCCAAATGGGGAAACCAGTCTGTACACTAATATCCTCAAATCAAAGCTTGAGAGTGAACTTTGACCTACAGATTAATACGTCATTTCCCCAAATAAAGAAGAGCACTATATATTTGGCACTACATATTAGGCATTTGAAGTTATGTAATTGCTTTCTTTTTTGATCTAGCCAAGTGATATGTTTGGATAGATTTTACTCTCAGAAATATACTTTTGTTAAACTTTGCATACAAATGTACAGTTATAAGAACCACCTCACATCCAACTCTATTAATAACTAAATATAATGATAATGTTGCCAATTAATAAACGATAGATTTTCTGTAGAACAATAAAGAACACTTGAGACACAGCCACAATTGTTTTTGTACAAATTAGGCTACATTCCAACAAACAACCTTTGATGGGATTCATTTAGAAACATGACAAATTCTACTCCATAAACTTCAAGAAACAATTATTTGTTGTACATACAACATAAAGTGAATGAGATCTTTTGATGTAGATGCAAAACATTGGTGTGATTTCGCCCTACAGTATGCTGTTGAAAAGCTTTCTGTTTGATGCATTGGATTGCAGATATAAAGCGCTTTCACCACAGTTGACTTTAATGTTCCTTCTGAGCAACATCCTGCTGCGTAATGAACATACTGAGACAAAAAGGCCATGTAAAGTAATGTAATGTCATTGAATATGGACATGGATAAATTATCATTAAATGACTGACAATGTGGATCAGCCCTTGTCTTGCCTTGCTGGACTGACTCACATCACAAAGAGCTTTTCTGAAGACACATATTGAATAAACTTTAAATCCGTCTTAAAATAAAATGACAGCGATAGTTTGGGCCAAAGTTCGGGGGTTTGATTACAATGCTCGTTGGCAGACATCATGGCGACAGCTTGTCCTCCCCGGGTCCAACGTAAGGAAACAGACATTACAAATAAAGAAGACTGCACAAACGAAACCAGTTCAGCAAGGGTGTGTGTCTGTGTGTGTGTGTTCGTTTGGTTGGTCCTGTTTAGGAGCAGCGCCTCTGGTAGAGGGTCATGCTGTTCTAAACGGCCACCGCTAAAACATCCTGGTGCGTTAACTGATAAGGAATGCTTTGTTTTAAGGAGCATCCCTTAGCCAGGGAGGCACAGAACAAGTCTGTGTTGGCCAAGTATACACACACTCACCGAAGGTTTAACTCTTCACACTCTGGCCAACTTAAAACTCTCAACTGAGAAGTCCGACTCCACCCCGTCCCCTCCAGTCAGGGTATTTGGGAATTAATATCATACTTCTCTTTATTAAAGGTACGTTAAGAGATTTTGATTTCTCTCTTTTCTTAAAGCAGCGGAGGAACAAAACAGATCCAGTTCAAGCCAAAATATCATCCCTGCCTTAGACTATGTACTATTTGTATACAGGACTGTATGTCGTCCGATTACATTCAAGGTTAAACCAAGAGCAGTATATGTAACTAAGACGTTCCCTCCGTAGAAGTAAATGTCACTATTTTACTCAGTAACCTCCGTCAACAATCCAAAGATCAATATTCAAAAGGCATTTTGTTTCCCCAACTGGGACCAAGCGTTTTTTGAACAGGCCAAGAAACGAAACCCCCGAGTGCCCTTCTCGTCGACGCTGGCACGTCACCCCACCACGCGCGGGACCGAACGGCACAATCCTCAGAGGAAGAGAAAGGGGAGGAACAACAGAGACGGATGACGGAGAAAGGAGGATGACAGGATCGGACGGATGAGAATCGGAAGCCAAAACACGGAAGAAGCCAAACAAACAGAGATGAAGGCCAGACGCCCTCATATTCCTCGGTATTTGCACATTAAAGGGGAAAAGAAGGCCGGGAAGATAAGGCCTGGTGGAATGCGAACGGTGCCCTTTAATACCGTCTCACTGCCACCCTTCCGTTTCTAGAGGGTGGCAGTTCACAAGCTCAAATGCCCACACTTTGCATTCGGACGTCGTTGTGGAGTTGGTGTGCGTTCACTCTTCCGTGCGGGCAGACGTCGGTGCCGTAGAAACCGCGCGTCGTCGTGTTTATTGTTGGTGTGTTACGACAACATCGGCTGGAGTATGGGCGGAAGGTCTCCAAGGGCTGCTACGATACGCATCAAAGGGGATCGTTTGATATAACTAAGTTAAATTGTGGGTAAAACCTTGGATTGTTGAGGGTCAAGGGAGGGTGAAAGGCTCAGTGTTTGGCATGGAGGAAGGAGGGGAGCGTATTGAGAGCTAAGCTGGGCAAAGGGCCAGAGTCCTTGATCTATTTTTAGCTCTTCCACTGTGTGAAAGTACTCAGAATACAGAATATGCTGTACTTGCCAAACTCTTCCAACCTCAGTGTGTGTGTGTGCATGTGTGTGGGGATGAACATGCTCACTTCTGTCCTTGTACACATAGAATACGTGTGTTTTTTATTGGTTTCTATGTGTTTGTGGGTGTGTGTGTGGGTGTAGTTGGACGGGATTTCTGGTGTGTTTCTGTAAAGTAGGTAAGTGTTTGGGTTGTGTGTTGAGTTCTGGTGTTTGTGTGTTGGGTTGGTGGATACTGTGTGTGTGTGTGTTGGGTTGGGGGGTACGGTGTGTGTTGGGATTGGGGGTGCTGTGTGTGCTTGTTTGGTTGGGGGGTGCTGTGTGTGTTGGGTTGGGGGGTCCTCTGTGTTGTGTTGGGGGTGCTGTGTGTCTGTGTGTGTGTGTGTGTGTATGAAGCGTGGGCCACCAGGTTCAGTGTAGTGCCCTGTTGCCTTGAGATTCTCTGTTTAGATATCAGCCTTCAGGGGGGCTGAACACAAGCAGTGTAATCTCTGAATGTGGAGAAAACACCAACTGGGGGTTAGGAAACAAGACCCATTTAAACGTCTGCTCCTTTGATTGGAGTCTTGAGGTATTATGTCAAGGTATGTACCTGTTGTTTGACCCCTGAGGAAGGTGATGAGGTTGAAACCTGCGCCCACCTGTCTTTCCTCTATGTACTGTATACATGTGAGTGTGTGTGTGTGTGTGTGTGTGTGTCGTCTCAGGTTCTTTCGAGGCCCAGATCCAGACTGTTGCTAGGCGCCGTGACCTCCAAAAGCAACAGTGTCTTGGGCAGTGTGTGAACCCTGCTCTGTGTCTGGCCGTATTTTATTCCCGCAGCCCTCTAGACACACACACACACACACACACACTGCTGTATCTCTAACCAACTGCCCCTGGGCTACTTTCATAAAATACCAGGGGCAGCATACAACTGTTATGGTACACCAATCAATGCTGATTCACTCAATTAGTCAATACGGTCTCAGTTTACTGTTAGGTCCCCTGTCCTCTCTCTCTTCCTGTCATCATGCAGGAACACAGAGTGCAGTGTCAGACATTTTACACAGATTCAATGTCGGTTCGATTTCCAGACAACTGGTGCAACACAAGCCTTCTTGGATTAAAGAAACATCACAGCCCAAAACCTTACGTCACAGCCCAAAACCCCAAACCAGATGACCTTAAATTTCCGGAAATCATATTCCCCCACTGCTCTGCCAGGCATAGAAAAGAAGCTATCCCATGTGTGTGTGTGTGTGTCTGGGACCATTTGTGGGATGGGAGAGGCAACAACGTCTGACGCAGGAAGTCTGATGATCTAAAATGATCCTGCGCACATTAACTGTCTTATGTCGCAGGGAAAACCGCCTTCAGCTCTTTGAAGTGAAAAGTGAATCACACCAGTTAATTTCAACCACCTGGTCATGTTGTCAACCGTAAGGGCAAACTCTACTGGAAACACACACAAAACAAGTACCGGCTGTGTCCTTACACTTATCCTACATTGTCCTACGTTTATTTCCAGTTATTCAGACCAGTCTTTTCTCACATTCTGTCACCTAATCCGATCAGTGTGCGTGTGTGCCTGTTACCGCAGTAACTCATCAATCGCTACAGTCTGCAGGCACCGTCTAACAACACAGAAATGTAAACAGACGAGACAGTGGGCAAACAAACTGGCAGACAGACTAAACATGTGGCCTGTCTGCTGTGTGGGAAAACATAGGGTCAGCTGGGGGTGTGCGTGCGTGTGTGTGTGCAGTGTGTGTGTCGGACTGTGCGTTTGGTTGCCGGCAAACGTTGGCAACAAAAGAGCCTCAGCTCTGGAGGACCACAGCTGTCTGTTTAAACGTTGCCCAGGTGCAGCCGCCTTTGTCGAGCTTTCGTCTCCCTCGGTCGGAGAGTCGGAGGGGCGTTCGAGTGCGAACGGTCGTTGTGTGTATGCGTGTGCGGGCGGGCGTGTCTGTGTGCGAGAGATGACCGAGCAGTTCTTCATTGTCTTCTCGTTAGCGGCTGCGTTGCTGAGGGACATCCAGGCAGTGTTCAGTGACTGAACCTCCAGGCGTTCGTGTGAAGACCTCAACATCAAAAGGGGAACGTGATGGCAGACGAGGGACAGCTGGTGAATTAGGCAATAAGGGCCCAGGGTTATTGGAATACCGCTACCGAGACAATTCGGACCGTGGAAAAAAACCTTGGGTCTCTTACACTTTGGTTTCATATGCCACACCTCCAAAACGCCTTTTAACTGGGCATTCAGCAAACCAGCTGGTTTCAAAAGCCAATGACAACGCTCAATGCTCAAGCAGAAAAGAGGAAAAAGGATTACTTCCCGTCTATTGGGGAAAATGTAGGTGGGGGGAAGTTATTTTCAGTTAGAGGAACTCACACAGAATATTCAGAAAATTGCTAGAGTTACCAATTTACCAGATCTATAACTCATTGCATTAGTTTTATGTATTATGAAGTACATGTTTCTAAACGCTTTATAGAACAGCAGGAAATCCCTATTGTTTGGCATCTTTATGGTTTGCTTGCCAGCGATGGAAAAGGGCACAACTTGTTGTAGCAGCTGTCCATTATGTACCAGTTGGGCTAACAGTGTGGGGGAACATCGTAGGGGGGCTGACACCAGGTGGGTCCTGTACATCCATATGCTGGGGGTGCTCTCAGCTGGGAATGGGTCCTTGCTGTGGGGGGTCACACAGGTGGATGGACCAGTCTGTGGGGTCCTTATGGCTCCTGGGGGGTGGCCAAAGCAATGCCTGTCTAATAACGCATCAGCTGTCGTGTGTCATACCACGCCATTCTGGACCTTTCATTTGGTCTTTCTCCATGCCACACAGGCCGAGTACCAAAACCAAATGCAAAACAACTATATTATTTTCCACACACACATTTATTACCATTTTCCTGTTTTCTTTTCCTCTAACTTTATGTGAACACAACATTAGGTTGTTGTTATTTTACATCTGAAATGCATATAAAACATTTTATTATGGTTGATCTTTTGGAATGTTTATGTCAAATGAAACCAAGTTTCTATTTTAACGCCTGGCAACGCTGATGCTTGTTGGCGCGTTCGAGCAGTTTAAGTGAAATGAACAGGTACGTATTTTGCAGTGCTTGCACACTTTCTGTGTGCAGTGTATTACAGTGTTATACTTTCAAGTCACACAAAGCGATATTCTGCTCTTTGTCAAGTACACACAGACCCTCAATTTACCTACGTTCATTGTTAATTTGACAATCTGTATACAAACACTAGACTCAGGAAAGAACAAATCTCACCAAACCTACCGCTGATTCAGCTAATTAGATCAGTCAAACCATCATTATGAAAGATTTGAGAACCAGCAAAGACTTGTCTTCTTCCCCTTATGTGTTGTGTGTGTGTGTGTGTGTGTGCGTGCGTATAGCCCACTTTATAGTCACTTGCCTTATTCAGTGACACCCCTATGGATGTACGCACTCCCCAGTACATTCTGATCCTGATGCCGAAAAAGACATGCACATGTCTAATCTACGCACACATATCCTCTAGAGTTTATGTTGGTGAAAGGGATTCTGGGAGAGATCACTCACACCTGCCTTCTTCATAGCCTGCCTCTTTCATGACCTGCCTCATTCATGGCCTGCCTCATTCACAGACTGCCTCATTCATAGCCTGCCTCATTTACAGCCTGCTTCCTTCATAGCCTGCCTCTTTCACAGCCTGTCTCATTCATACCCTTCTTTTTTAGTCTTCTCCCATTCAAAACCTTCCTCCACAGCCAGCTTTTTTTAGGACAGAGATACAAGATGTGAGCCTCAAGTGACATCTAGTGGTCAGTTGATGACACAACAATGCATTGTCCAATCCTATACATGCTTTATATTCTTCTGACTAATATGAAGTTGTTACAGACAAATGAATGCATTAACATAGTAAATCCTGGGACATCGCAGATGTATCATGTTTGAGGCTCTATGAAATGGAACAGAATAGTTGTACTTCTAAAGCCAGGCTCATGGTAGAGTTGGCATAATTCTCCAGCACAGGGATCAGCAACACTCACCCCATGAGGACTGGAGCCTGCTGCTTTTCTGTTCTACCTCATTGTTAATTGGACGCACCTGGTGTCTCAGGTCTAAATAAGTCCCTGATTAGAGGGTTGCAATGAAATAATGTGGTTGAACTGGCTTCAAGGGCCAGCGTTGATGAACCTGGCTCTTGTAGAACCCTTATGGTTATGTCACTCCAGTTCCAGACAAACACACACTACTACTACACTACTACACACACTACTGCACACACTCCTACTACACACACACTACTACTACACTACTACACACACTACTGCACACACTCCTACTACACACACTACTACTACACACACTGCTACTACAGACTACTACTACACACACTACTACTACACACACTACTACTACACACTACTACACACACTACTACTACACACACTACTACTACACACACTACCACTACAGACTACTACTACACACACTACTACTACACACACTACCACTACACACTACTACTACACACTACTACTACACACACTGCTACTACACACACTAGTACTACACACACTACCACTACAGACTACAACTACACACACTACTACTACACACACTGCTACTACACACACTACTACTACACACACTACCACTACACACTACTACTACACACACTACTACTACACACTACTACTACACACTACTACTACACACACTACCACTACACACAACTACACACACTACTACTACACACACTACTACTACACACTACCACTACACACTACCACTACACACTACTACTACACTACTACACACACTACTGCATACACTCCTACTACACACACTACTACTACACACACTACTACTACTACACACTACTACTACACACAGTACTACAACATAGAGCATGTTAAGGATGCCTGGAAACAGATGGTAATCAGGTGGATGT
This sequence comes from Novumbra hubbsi, assembly GCA_016801125.1. NCBI lineage: Eukaryota > Metazoa > Chordata > Actinopteri > Esociformes > Umbridae > Novumbra > Novumbra hubbsi. The sequence continues at coordinate 30,565 of JACXGK010002384.1, read as the reverse complement.
TGCATTCCGTTTGACAGATTTCTAACTGAAATAATAATAACTTTGCTGTGGTCAAAGATTCCTCCATTTGCTGCAACTACAGCCTTGTAGACCTTTGGCATTCTAGTTGTCTATTTGTTGAGGTAATTTGAAGAGAGTTCACCCCATGCTTCCTGAAGCACCTCCCACAAGTTGAATTGTTTTGACAGGCACTTCTAACGTACCTCCCACAACAGCTCAATAGGGTTGATATCCGATGACTGTGCAGGCCACTCCATTATAGGCAGAATACCAGCTAAATGTGTCTTTCCTATATAGTTTCTGCATAGTCTTAGATATGGCTTTTTCTTTGCAACTCTGCCTAGAAGGCCAGCATCCCGGAGTCGCCTCTTCACTGTTGATGTTAAAAATGGCAAAATACGATTTAGTGAAGCATCTGTGAGGCATCTGTTTCTCAAACTGGACTCTCTAATGTATTTGTCTTCTTGCTCAGTTGTGCACTGGGACCCCCCACATCTCCTTCTGTCCTGGTTAGAGCCAGTTTGTGCTGTTCTATGAAGAAAGGAGTATACAGGCATTGTATGAGACCTTCAGTTTCTTGTCAATTTCTTGCATGGAATAGCCTTCGCTAGAAAGTTCTTTGTTTCAGGTCATTTTGAGACTGTAATTGAACCCTTGATTGTTGATGCTCTAGATCCTCAACTAGTCTAAAGGCCAGTTTTATTGCTTCTTTAAACAGCACAAACATTTTCAGCTAAGCTAGCATAATTGCTAAAGGATTTTCTAATGATTTACTTGGTTTAGCAAACTTATTGTGCCATTGGAACACAGGAGTGTTGGTTGCTGATAATGGGCCTTTGTACGCTAACATAAATATTCCCTTAAAAATGTGCAGTTCCAGTTGCAGTAGTCATTTACAACATTAACAATGTCTACACTGTATTTCTGATTAATTCCATGTTATTTCAATGGACAGATCATTTGATATCCTTTCTGACCCCAAGGAAAAACAATCAAATTCATTTGGCATGTATTTTCCAACCACAACGATTATTATAAATACTAGTACTATTTTAGAAGAAAAACACTCGTCCTCCGACTCCTCCCATTGTCTCACATTGTATAGGCTGCTTATGATCCATTCTCTTGGGTTATCTGATTGCTGGGGGAGAGCTTATAAAACGCCAATCTTTATTTGATTGAAAACAAATCCCACGCTGGACGCCCGGTCTCAGCCCATCACTGCAGTTTCCACTGCCCCATAAACCCACTTCTTAATCCCTGAGCCTTTCTAGTGCATAACGATAAATCCCCCGGCCGGTCCTACCAACCAGACTCCAAGCATGTCCCCTCCGTCTGTGACGGTGTCCACCTACACCGCTGGGAGTAAGTAACCCGGGACCCTGCAGTGCCAAGTTCTACGGGCATTCATCTCTCACTTGGCCGGATGCACAATCGGGAGGATTGTAACTGTGGGTCGAGACCAGTTCTCCAAAACTGTTGCTCAGTTGTGGTGTGGCCTGTGTGATGCCTCGTACGACATCGCATCACCATCCGCACTGTCGGGGAACGACCTCAGACTATATTACCGTCATCTGACTGGTGTTATTCCGCGGGAGGAGGACGCCGCTGACCAAACCGAGGAAGCTCTCTGATAGGCAAAGAGCGCCATTGACGAGTGCCAGACCGTGAGAGGCGCCGCATTTCAGCCCTGCGATTGGATAAATATGGGAGACACCGGAGGCAAGCAGTATGCAGGTGTAACGCTGGGGGAAATATCCTCAGGCCACAACGGTGGAAAGAATCACATGGGGAAAATATGGGTCCCTAAGCTATTGACTAGGTATATCTGATGAACTCCTGAGGACGTCAAACGTAGTTTAAAAAATGCTGTGACCTACGGAATACAGAAGTGGCCGGCTGGACAAGAAAGTTGTTTTTCATTCAGCCCCACCCACCGCTCCTCTGGACAAAAGCTACGTAATTCCGGAGGACCCACTGAAGTCAGTGTCCAAGCATACTTTTTCGGTCATTTACATTCACAAGATCACTTTGAAATGAGACCCCTAAATGTGAACGTAATTAAAAACAATTTACGGAAAAATAGAGGTGCGCGTGCTCGGCAAATCGCAGCATCAGCACCAGTAGCCTAACGGATGCGCGTCCCCGTCTCGGCAGTCGCTACCCGAGATCCCGGAAAGAGGAGTTGGAACTGCGCGAGTTAAAGTTGGGAAAAGGGGTGTGAAAGGATGCTTCCATACCCGGTGGAAAGGAGACCACGATCTACGATCAATTAACATAGCATGAGCGGAGACGCGTGTCCACTGTAAAGGATGATTTGCAAAATATTGAGCATAAGCCTTTTATTATGGGGGTTTCAAGAGTGCTCATCACGTAAGTCTTGTGAAACAATCATTATTATGTATTTCTTGACGTTTGTTAGCCAATTGCTGTCAGTTCAATTGAAGACGCTAATACCAACAATGTAATGCGGATGTTGAAATAAAAAGAGGATTCATTGCAAAAACAATTGCTAAAAAAAGTGTCTAAAACAGTGGAGATAGGTGCGTCTGATCTCTGAAGGGCAGAATACATAATTTAAAAGGAAGAATAACCTTCAAATAATCAAGGTTAACGACAGTTCCAATGTTTTAACGTCCTACACCCTATTGTATTTACTGTTTTGTTGGATTCTAAAGAAAAGTAAAATGGCATAGAATGGTTCCCGCAAGCGCGCGGCGGTTATCTCGCGGGTGGCTTTCTGCATTGCAGTGCTTTCTCGCGCCAGCGTGCAAGTTTTTGCATCGCCTGGTGTATTTCGCGCCCCATCACTCTAAGGTTGATGTCAGATAATAAAAAATCTGTTCTAGAGATCTGAGCTGTATGAAAACGTCATCGCTCATGGAAAATGGCATGCATATTGCGTGAGAAAGCAGAAGGAGTATTATGAAGCCGCTGTGTTCAAACCTGCCTGCCGCGTGCGGGACCACCCCACTGCAGTACTTTTGCAGAGTGTATGTGGCTCATCACCTGTCCGCGAGCCCAACGTCGCCTTATGCTAAGAACATGCATGACGGTGCACAAAAAAATCTTAATAGTTTTAAAGAGCAGTCGTGGATTTTAATTCGCTTTTACGAACGGGTTATTATAATCAAGGTCAAGACATAGGGTGATGGATTTGAGATAAAAAAAATAACTTGTTGGTCCACTAAGCCTTTTATTTTGTACCTTAAAAAAATGGTGAATCCTACAGATCTGAGATGTATTGCCAAAGAATGAATTAAAGGCTGCAGGATGATTCATCACCATCCACCAAGCCGTTTTTCAATAGATGCATGGCTTCTGTGGGGAGAGTGTGGGGGGGGGGGGGGGGGGGGGGGGGGGGGGGGGGGGGGGGGGGGGGGGGGGGGGGGGGGGGGGGGGGGGGGGGGGGGGGGGGGGTTAAGGAGGGTAGGGAGAACTGAAACCCAGTTATGTAAATTCACCATGTAAAGGTTTAAGGTTAAGGCGTCTGACAATGTGTTTTTACTTTATTTCAGTTCTGCAACAACAGGGCTGGTTGTTTTTCTTCTGTTAGGCTGCGTTAGTGATTACTAGTGATTACTTTGTGATCCAGTGCCCTCTTGGTTTTGTGGTGGTGTTAGCCTGCCGTAAGAGGATCACGCGGTCAGACTGAGGCTTTGTGGTGGGAATTACACGTCTGGGACGTTTGGGGTGTGTACATATACACATAGAGTCACGTGTGTGTTTTTTGGGGGGTGAAGGGGGGGTGGGGTGGGGTTGGGCGCATGGACATCATTTGTTTTGGGATTGTTCCTGTTGTCAGACGTATTTCATTTTGGGGAACTATGTGGTGTCCTGGTGTCCATGTGTGTTCTGGGAAAGTTCATGTGGTGATGGCTGTGCGGTTCTGCCTGCCGGCCTGTGTATCTGGGAGGTCGCAGGCAGAGCCCACAGCTCAGGAAGTCAGCCCGGCTGTGTAGCCTGCTGTGAGTCTGCTGAGGCTGTCGAGGGGATGTGAACAGTGGAGCTGAATCAGATTCAGGAGAGTCACTTCCTGGGACATGGTAATGTGGGGCGGGGCTTACACACTGCTGCTAGGATACTGGCCCTGAAGTGGCACTGCTGTGTTTGAGCGGCTGTGTGTGCGACTGTGTTTGTGTCTGAGCAGGTGTGAGTGCCGATTGTTGCACCGATGTGTGTTCACATGCAGCTTGACTCTTGACTCTGAGACACTGGTTTGGATGTGTGTGTGTGTGTGATAGAGAGAGGGGAATTGGGTGTGGGTGGGGCCTGTGAGGAAACTTTGTTCTGCTCTATTCTTAGATTCACCAGGCTGTGGGATGATGGTGCTTTATCTGATGGGCAGATCTGAGATGGTTGAGGCTTTCATGTCTTTCATTTGTTTTCCTTTTAGTTTCCCTCTGTCCTCTTAAGAGCAGGCACTCCCCTCTGTGAGCCCTTACTTTGCCAATAAATTATTCAATTTCTCTAACCTGTCCCCAACAACTGGGTTCCACACAAATCCATGGCAAAAACGTAATAATTTGAAATGCCACACAGTAACACCAGACATACTCATCACGCAACCTCTCCCCACACAGTAACACCAGACAGACTCACCACACAGCCTCTCCCCACACATTAACACCAGACAGACTCACCACACAGCCTCTCCCCACACAGTAACACCAGACAGACTCACTACGCAGCCTCTCCCCACACAGTAACACCAGACAGACTCACCACGCAGCCTCTCCCCACCCAGTAACATCAGACACACTTACCACGCAGCCTCTCCCACACAGTAACACCAGACAAACTCTCCACGCAGCCTCTCCAAACACAGTAACACCAGACAGACTCACTATGCAGCCTCTCCCCACACAGTAACACCAGACAAACTCACCACGCAGCCTCTCCCAACACAGTAACACCAGACAGACTCACTATGCAGCCTCTCCCCACACAGTAACACCAGACAGACTTACCATGCAGCCACTCCCCACACAGTAACACCAGACAGACTCACCACGCAGCCTCTCCACACACAGTAACACCAGACAGACTCACCACACAGCCTCTCCCCTCACAGTAACACCAGACCAACACACCACACAGCCTCTCCGCACACAGTAACACCTGACAGACTGGTCAGCAGGCCTTAACACCCCTTTCAGCCAAGCCATTCCCTTAATGATCGAAAGAATAAAACTGTTCCTGGAGGTGCAGAGTGAGAAGGAGAGAGACAGAGAAAGGGAGAGACAGAGAAATGGAGATACAGAGGATGGAGTCTATGAGACGGAGGAGACGGGGAGAGAGAAAGGAGCAGAGAGGGAGGGAGAGAGAGGAGGAGATCTAAAGGAGAACATTGGGGGTGTGGAACATTCGGGAAAAGCTCTGGGTAAATGTTTTAGGATCTGCGACACAGCAGTAACCACAGGAGAGGTATATTACACAGAATGTGCGGAGGACCGGTGTTAGGTAAGGAGCACCTGGAGCCCCCTCATTGTTTGGGCGGAAAAGACAGAGAAGACAAGCTGGAGTCGTATTGCGTAGGAGGGAGAGGCAATGTCAAGGCAGAAAGGACAGTGTTGATGGGTTTGACTTGGACTGGTGGTGCTGACAGGGGCGTGCTTTAAGGAGGTGCCTGGGCTATGAGTGCCATAGTCTGGGTAACACTGCAGAGGTTTGTCTGGTTCTCTGGAAGATCTAATTGCTTTTTTCTTTGAATACATTTAGCTCTCCAGCACTAAAGCGCACACCAGGGAAATTCAGATTTTCATGTGGCTTAATGATCCTTTAACTGGAAGTGTACTTCATATTCAGTTAAAACCTTTGTTTTAGAGTTAGCGAATGACCCTTGACTAAAGACATTTGAGCGGCGTTTCTCAGTCCTGCTACCGGGGAACGAAAGGGTGCTAATCTATGTTTAGGTACCACAATACCCAATTCGTCATGAAAGTTTGAGGTTTTAAAAGTGTGTAGTGCTAAACACAATTTACGACACACGGATTGAGAAACATCCAGAACGCTTTTCAACTTGTAACGTGTGCAGGAGAGTCTCAGGGTTCATAGCTCCACCCACCCATCCAGCCAGACCCAGATAACCAGTGAGAGAGAATGCCGATACGTCTGAGGTCAGATCACATGTGTCTGCCTCAGCAGATTTCTCTCCACCTGAACAGACTCGTCCTTGGATGACATCAGTCACGCTCCTGCGGCAGACTGGGCGGTTGTGTCAGTGGGATGTGGAACGTGGTTGTTAGTCTCAGAGGGGTGGTACAGTTTACTAAGGGCCTTTTCACTGGACCAGTTAAGTGACGTACAGAGATATGGTTTGGTTTTCAAGTAAGGTTATTTTGTTCTTCCTTTTGCGCTTTGTTATCTGTCATATTTTGTCATCTGCCACCCCCCCACTCTCCACCATTCCTTCTGCCCCCTCCCTTTCTCCAGCCATCCTTCTGCCACCCCCCTCTCACCACCCTTCCTTCTGCCCCCTCCCACTCACCACCCTTCCTTCTGCCCCCTCCCTCTCTCCACCCATCTTTCTGCCCCCTCCCTCTCTCCACCCTTCCTTCTGCCCCCTCCCACTCTCCACCCATCTTTCTGCCCCCTCCCATTCTCCACCATCTTTCTGCAGTCTGAATACTAATTCTCTCCCATTTCTTCAACTTCTCTCCCTCACGCTAAATCTCTCTCTCCCTTTCCCGTTTCTCCCCCATCACTCCCTGTCTCCCCTTGTCCCTTCCTGTCTCCGGGTATCCATTCCTGTTTCCCTCCTCATTGGCGGGACATGCATATGTTATTAATAGAATGTACGACAGGGAAGCACCAATCAGGTCCCAGGGATGACATGAAGGTGATGGGTAGGGGTGTTGGTTTTGCCCTTCTCAGATGTTTCGTCCCTCACCACCCATTTCTTTCTCATGTATCTACGAGGCTCTGAGCAGGGCGGAGTAACAGCCATTTTAAGGCACGGCAGAAGATAAGGCAATGATTTCCAGTGGCCGTGGGTCACACATGGTGGGGTTATCTGTGTCCCTGAAAAGATTAGGCGGAGTAATAGTGATCCCTAATTGCGGAGGGAATTTATCGATGTTGGGGGTTGGAGGAAGAGACGGGCGGTTGATGAAATGAAGAGGAAACGCCTCTGATTTATTTTCCTGCTATCTGTCCACTAGGCACCCTCAGAATAACACCATCAATCTCTCTGACGGACTTGTAGGGCCTTAGTCTCTAACAAAATTCATTAACTATATTTCATGCAAAATTGGCGCATGATCAAACATGCAGACACACACAGGCACACACCACAGACAAATACACTCAGACATTGTCAAATTGTGAATGTGTTGCTAAGGTCTGCAGAATAAAGTATCAATATCATACTTTAAAAAAATCTATTTTCTGATTGTTCGTGACCACAACCTTGAAGTTCGGGACATGCATAGTCCAAGACATGTCCCGCCAAGCTACTTATCAGCACTTTACTTACTCATCAGCACTTTAGGAAGAGAGCACTTCTCCGGCTTATGATCTCAAATAGCTTGCAGGTGTCCGACCTGCCACTGGGAGGTGCTAGAACAAGACAAGGTAAACCTTGCTAGTCATGAACCCGATCGTTGGTGTAACCAGACTGCAATGCAGGGCCTTACAGTGCTACGTCTCTTTATGTCTCTACGCCTCTGCTACGACATTTGCTTATCTAGCTCAATTGGAAGGGGAGGGGGGCGGCTACTTTCTTTAAGAGGATAATTTATCTCACAGGCACAGTGAAAAATAAAACTAGTTCTGGTCTCTCATGCCTGATTCAATCCACCATCTATTACGGTTATACTGAAGACATTAGCTAGATCTCTCTCTTTATCTGGGAGATCTCAGGACTGATCACTACAGCTCCACCTGGTGGTTTAAATTGTAGCCTCACAGATGACTGGGTCCTGCAATGTGCTTATTGAAGGTGTTCTGTCTGAATCAATATGGCAACATAGAGGCTTCATTCGGAGGTTTCTTATGCTGCTCCATGCTGCTAAATGTAATCTAACTCATCAGATCTGAAGCCCTATGCTCCTATCTGCCGCCCCCACTGTAGTACAACTGAGCAGCATTGCAATCCAGACTTGTCCCAGGAATGGATTCCCTAGAAATGTTGGGTTTGTGTTAAGACAAAATCCTTGACATGGTCATGGATGAGTGTATTTGACCAACGATGTGGTGTGTATTCCAACATGACCGTTTATGTCCCTGTTGTCTCCGAACTGTTCTAGATGAATGTGTGGATCCCCTGGTGTCTCAGCTCTACGCCTCATCTTTCCTGGCCTCATCCAGATATAACTTTTTATATTCCGCCAACTTTGCCAAACTGTATGGTACGTCTAAAACCAATGCTGTGTGGTGTGGAAGTGATGGATCTTTTGTCTGTTTGTGTCTGTGTGTGTATAGCCGTTTTATGCATTTTGTGTCTGTTCTGGTTGATAATGACATGTGTGTTCTGATTGATAATGATATGTGTGTTGATTGATAATGATGTGTGTTCTGGTTGATAATGATGTGTGTTCTGGTTGATAATGACGTGTGTTCTGGTTGATAATGACATGTGTTCTGGTTGATAATGATGTGCGTTCTGGTTGATAATGATGTGCGTTCTGGTTGATAATGATGTGCGTTCTGGTTGATAATGATGTGTGTTCTGGTTGATAATGATGTGTGTTCTGGTTGATAATGATGTGCGTTCTGGTTGATACTGATGTGCGTTCTGGTTGATAATGATGTGTGTTCTGGTTGATAATGATGTGTGTTCTGGTTGATAATGATGTGTGTTCTGGTTGATAATGATGTGTGTTCTGGTTGATAATGATGTGTGTTCTGGTTGATACGTGTGCGTTCTGGCTAACAATGACAGTGTGTCCCTGCTCCAGGAAGCAGCGGCTGGTCCCCGTCCCCCAGAGACAGACAGCCCTGGCTGCAGGTTGACCTGAAGAGGAAGTACCGTATCCAGGCCATCGCCACCCAGGGAACGTTCAACTCCTACGACTGGGTCACCAAGTACACCCTGCTCTACGGAGACCGGCCCGATGCGTGGACGCCCTACATCATGAAAGGAGGCAACTCGGTGGGGAAGGGTGGAGATGGGAAGGGGTTGTCAGAGGTCCTGGCTAAGGGATGGTTTATTACAATGATGAGTTATTTAGCTAGACTGATGTCAGGGGTGGACCGGTCTGAAGGTGATGGAACGGTTACGTTTTATTTGTGGTTTCATGATGTGGTCATGTCAGCCAACTGTCTGTCTGTTAGAACCTCATCTGAATGGATTTCTGGATAGTCAGGTGATGCACACAAGTCAACTGAGCTGATTTAATCATAAAAAATATATTTAAAATATATTCTCGCCAAATACTGAGAGTAAATAGAAGCCGCATTACAGCATTATCCCTCAGTGAGCGAGTCTGACAACACTAATCGTTTTTCATCTGTTCATCTGCATTAATTCAGTGAGACTTACGGCAGCACCTGCAGTGACTGAATTACACAGCTGTTGCAATACTATCCTCCTCCTCTCTCAATCTGTTTTTCTCTCTTTCACTCCCTGTCTTCCTGTTGTTCTCAGACGATGCCTGGGAACTGGAACTACTACCAGGTGAAGAGAAACGTGTTCCACTACGCGTTCACTGCCAAACACATCCGCCTCCTGCCCCTGAGCTGGAACACAGAGAATGGTGGCAAAATTGGAGTCAGGCTGGAGGTGTTTGGGTGTCCTTATGGTAAACACAACATTTCACTATCCTTCTAGCTGTCTTTTGCAGTAATGATTTTGTTTGAAAGCACAAGATAACGAGTGTATATTGAATTTCAGTCAAGCGGGTACAATGTAAGACATTAATCTCTGCATTTCTCAGTGCCACTTTACGTTACTAATCAAACCATGAACGTAAACCAAACGCTACTCATCTCTTATGTACACCAAACGTTACTAATCTCTTATGTACACCAAACGCTACTCATCTCTTAAATACACCAAACGCTACTAATCTCTTATGTACACCAAACGCTACTTATCTCTTAAGTACACCAAAGGCTACTCATCTCTTATGTACACCAAACGCTACTCATCTCTTATGTACACCAAACGCTACTCATCTCTTATGTACACAAAACGCTACTCATCTCTTATGTACACCAAATGCTACTTGTAGCATACCCCGCCGAAAGATGGTCCGACACTTTAACTGGTGATTTTGATTTATTAGAAAACCCAAAACCAACGTAAGAGCTGGTTACAAAACACAAAACATATGTTAGCTACCGCCTCATGCAGTTTAGCGCAATTAACATAGCCTACCGTTAACATGCATTAACTAACCATTAAGAGTTAGAGTTCAAATAATA